>VZTV01027532.1:277-10369 GCA_013400875.1 Anhinga rufa
GGTTTTTTTTTCCTGTCAGCTTTGGATGCTGTGACTTGATGTAGTTAGCTATCTATGGTTTAAATGGGTACCTTAATTCTTCTGTCATACAAAATCAGGACTATTGTACATATGACAATGGTACTGCTTCAGTTGAATTGAATTTTCCATTTTATTCAAACAGCTTGGAGTCCTTGTAGTTGCAATGCACAAGCATTGTCCTTAAAACATAAGTTCATCTATTAAATATGTATTTTTTTCTATTTTTATGACCCTCAAGTGATGTATATTATTCTCTGGAGTAAAGTTTAAAACCAATTTTTTATGTTATCCAGTCTCACCTCCTGTATTTCACAGCCCAATATATTTCTTTATCTTTTACTCCTTTGTCAAAGTCATATATGCACAGAACAGAGAGAAAAAATAAAGAAACTACTGTAGAGATGCAACTCTGCTACGCTACTTCCCAGCTAGTCAGCAGTTTGTTATTTCCTGAACTGATACTCAACTAAGATGTTCAAAACAAATAGCTATAAATGAGACATAAGTACTTACCACGTGTTTTTCTTTTCTGAGCTCAGTATCAAGAAGCATGAGATCTTTTAAAATAAGACTGCAAAGGCAGAGCTTAACATCAAAACTAGAAAAAAGATTTAGAGAGTGTTAATATCAATCTAAGTGAAGGCCACATAAAAGAGCAACAGCATATAATAGTTTCATTTAATCACTGAGTTCTCCTGAAAGCATTGGCCCTAGAACAGCAGTCACTTAATTTCTTCATTGCCTTCTCTTTTAGATAAAATAGCTCCACATAAAAGTAACCAAAACAAAATAGTACTTTTACAAAGTTGGAGTTGCAGTTCCCTTTAGAAAAAGGTGAGGTAAATATAGGCATGAGTGGCTACAACAAAAGGAAAACAAAGTTTTAAATTAAAACAGCTATAGTAAGAGTGGACATTTTGAAAATATTCTTCATTGCCTGTACCTTCCCCAGTCCCCACAGAGACATAAATATAATCTTCTTTATTCTTGCTAATAAGAATACAGACACATGTATTCATCTAGGGGTATCTTGCTTTTGTGCAGCTGAAAGAAAATCAGAGCTGATAAGCCATTTTGATTAGCTCTACCTGCTCATCACTGGAGTGTCTGAGAAAGGAACAGTTTTCCCACAATATAACATGAGTAGTTCCCATTAAAAGAGAGAGAACAGACCACTGCCACTTGCTGTTCTCAAGGCACCTGTTGTGATTTGACATTGTACAGTGCTGAGAATTCCATCCCCATCTGAGCATGCCACTGCATGTGTGAACTGAGCATACAAGCGAAAACAAAAGGATCTTTTTATCAAAATATTTATATACCTTTTACAAGACTGTTTTTGCCAAAGTTCTGATTCCCAGAATTGCACAAAGGACAAACTGACTTTCAATATGCAGCATGACGTATTACTTTAATCTCCCCAACCACTTTTTTAGGTTTATAAGCAGATAACCCTTTCTTGATGTGGTGAACGTATGCATTCAAACCCAGCCTTTGGTTTGCACCAGACCTTTAGCAATTGTCCTGAAAACCTCTGGGGCACGCTAGGAAATGACCAAACAGGAGGGCAGGTTTATGGCTTACCTCTCACAGGTTAGCACTTCAGGGAAGCTGATCACCTTGAGGAATGCTCGAGCCTGAAATCTGTCATCGCTTGTTGTGGAATGTATTGTTGTGGAGGAACTGCAGTCCTCTTTATCTCCCTGGCTCAGGGATCCCAGGCTGCCTGACATAGATGTCTCCATGACCTGATTAGGCAGAACTGACTGCTTTGGGTTCTCATGCAAAGATGGATTGGAAGAGCCATCTGCCAAAGGCTACAGTCAAGAAAAATTTACAAGGTCAATTAATAGAACACAATAAGGAGATAAACATCTCATCAGTTTGCAGTGTTTGCTTTCAAGCGGAAAAATTAAACAATATACACAGCAAAAGTGTTTCCATGTAAATTAAGATTCATCATACTGACAGGTTTTTGCATTGCCCAGAAAAGCATTCTTCTGTTGTGGTTATCTGTTTGGTGCACGTTTTCTCACTGAAGGGCAGATCCTTGTGGAGTTTTTCTTATGTCTCCTTGGACAGACCCAACTTCCACTAATGTTAATGGAAGAAAAGGTCTCTTGACTACAGTGAAAACTGACCACTATGTAAAGCACTACAGGTTTCAGGGGGAGGTGAAAGCAGCTGATGCCTTACAGACTAAGCCTTGAGTCAATGGACTATAAACAAAGATAGATCCTTATTAAGCAGATTGGCAATAAGTTTTCTTCCATTACTTGACACTGTAATTTACTCTGACACAGAAATGATTGTCATTAATTTTTACAAGTAGAATCTAAAACCTTACCCTAAATTTCTGATTGATAGGATAGATCACTTTTGCCTTCAATGCAAACGCCGTGACGTTACTGTTCAGAGGAGACTCACTTTCCTGTATGGAAAAGAACAGAAAACCATTTGGGAAAAGCAGTAGACCTGATGGTTGTTCACTGTAAGCATCACATGCCCCTTTTGGTTACGCAACTTAGAAACTTCTGTCGATAACTAAATATTTATTGACTGTTTCTGCTTTGGCACAAGAAGTCTTCTCGTAAGACTCATGCAGAGTATGAAACCCAGAAAAGAGAACTCTTGTCATTACCACTGCTCCAAAATGTTTTTACTCCTGCAAGGGAAAATAGGTAATAGCTGGTATCCACAAGTTATTTTCATTTTGGGTTCCCCCCCTTCCTTTAGTAGCAACTAAAGATTTCACATGAGAGACTGAAATTAATAATAGAAACTACTAAAGGATAAGCTCCACAGATATCATCATGGCTACACATTCTGACTTTCGATAAAGAAAAAATAGATTAAACAAAACTAGTCATCATTTTTTCCAGGAAGAACTTTTATAGTACAATCCTTACCTATAATCTAGAGAAAGTACCAATGTTCTTCCACAGAACTTTTTATAGATAATGTACTCTTTTCATACAATCTGCTATATCACATAATCTGACTTTCTGCTCCTCCTCTTCCCTAGCCATTGCTTTATGCACTGGAACAATGGGATAATCAGCTTTGTTTTTGTGAGGTTATGTATGGCTTAATAAAGGTTAGCTAAAAGCAACAGATAGAATGTTTAAATCCATGCTTTAGGAGATTTTCTGTTCTAACTTTTTTGGTTTTGTCATATGAAATGAAAGAATCTGATTTGTCAAACACAATTTTCTTTATACAGATTTTTTTTCTAGGAAATATCAAAGCACTTAACAGAGTCCAAAAATAGAGACAGGAAGAGAACAGAAAACTATGTCATTCATTAGAATCTTTTATCATTGCACCTTTTCATCTCTGTTTCATTTATTTCCAGAAGTCATTTTTGGATTTACTGATAAAGGCAAAAGCACGCGGTCAGCATGTAAAACACTTGCTCATACTGAGCAGTCCCACTGCTGTAGTACATATTCAGGGATAGAAGCCGACAGCTCCATTGCTCTGCAATGGCTGGAGGCAGACCAGCTCCAGTCCAAAGCCATAAAGCCATATCGCAGTGCGCTAGAACTAACACATCCTGCTTCTCAGCAGGCATGAGTAATACATGGTTATTATTAATACGGTAATTATGGTATTATTGCAATGCGGAAGGTCTCAGAATGAAATACCTGCTTTTCTGAAGTGCTCTAACCTAACTAAAAGCGTTTTCCATCTATGCTTCTCCATGAACTGTCAATTTGATGCTAGTAACAGCAAAAGCCTCTAGGAATTGGAACAAATGAATAGAAATAAAAATACTTAACTTCAGTAGTTAGACAAACAGGTGGGAGAAAGTCCCTTCAAATAACAAGGTTACTTCTTAGTGTGTTATAAATGAGCTAATATGTTTGGGAAATGGATATAGTTGTGCATGTTCACCTTTAAGAGACTGATCCCATTTCAAAAGGACTGGTAATATGCATAAAGTTATATCATTACATAAGTTCTCCCACAGGATTTACACTCCAAAAGAGAATCCAATCCATGCTCACTTGTTATGCTGTACTTTAGCACAAGCAAAATGACTAAACACGGTTCATCACCATTCCTGATCACAAAACTGAAAAGAAGATTAATTACCTGTCAGGATTTAAGCCAACAGTAAAATGTTTACAATAATGTCTATCTTCTCCTTGTCTTGAAACCAGTTCTCCTTACAAGCTAAGCACTAGACTGGCTGGCTTTAACCGACACTTTCCACATGTATTTAATTTATGTTTAACAGACTGAATGAGTTAGCTGAACTGCACATTTTTTTAAATGTGCAGTTTAACTGACAACCTTTAGCTTCACCAAGAGCAGTCAAATAAGCTTTGGGTGAAAGGCTGTGACCTAACAACTACACAGGTTCTCAAGTTATTTTGCGATTATCATAAAAAAAAAAGTTATTTGAATTTTTGATTGAGGGTGGGTTAAGTTTATACCTTCTACTTTTCTTTCCAAATTGCTTCTCTAGTTGTCCTTGAATCCCAGCTCACCACATCGGTGTTTCAGTACTTGTGGTCATTTGACCTCTGTACTGTACCTTCACAGCTGGTACCTGATGGGAGAACTTCCTATGTGAGAAAACCATTGAAGATGCTGCTGTTCACAAACATACTCACTGTACTTCATTTAGTCTTTCTGCCTCCGTTATCTACTCAGTCTAACTGAGAGTTGGAGCCTCTAAGGAGGCTCTATAAAAAAAGTATTTGTTCCAAATTGGACCTGATGAGGGAGCTTTGCTACTGTCAAAATTTCTCTAATAAATCTCCTTCTCCAGAAAAGAATCCACCATCGACCATCAGCACTGATTTCAGTATTTAAAAACTTTTTCTTATGTCAATAGTGTTACCTTTTCCCAACAGGCTCTTGAAATTAAGGACAATGTAGAGACAAAACCAAAGAAGTCCCTGCCTAAAAAGAACTCAGGATCTTGATCAAAATACCCAAAAGGAGTCCCCCAAGAGAAATGGAATTCGTAAGGGGAATGAGTGCCTGGAATGGTTGCATTCATAATCAGCCATCAACTCCCACTCTCCTTCTTACGCTTTTTCTGAACACTATTTAAGGGCTAAATTCCAAACCCAATAAAATTAAGACAGTTTGGACAATGTCCTGAATGTGTTCATTGCTACACCCAGCAAAATGGACATCCACCAACATGAGCAGAGCTTTACCTCCAGCACCATTTCCTCTTTTGATGTATCGGGTTGTGCTTTACTTTTCATGAGTGTGTGCTCTTTTTCATCAGAGTTGAAGCTTTCCAGAAGTCTCTGGGAATCATCGTTCTGAAATTCCAAGAGAAAACAGATAAAATATAATGCTGAGATCATGCAGATTCACTGGAAACATCTTTGACAGCAGTCTGGATACATTCATGTCTCCATCCTGAAAATTATTTCGGTATTAGTTGAAAATTTTTGAAAAATACAATCTAAAAATGTACAAGAACTTTACGTATACGGAAGGAATAATTAAAACTAATTAATTTTATGAATTTGATTTGTCAGTCCATAAGTAGAATTTTAATCTGAAAAGTTGTAAGAGGCTGTAAACATGTCAAATCAATCCATCTGCTCTCAAAACATCTTACTACAGACTATGGAGTCAAGCTCATGGTCTGAATTCAAACCTCTCAGTTAAAGCAAATTAACTAAAATTGTCCATAGTTGCCTGCAGTGAAAAGAACACCCAGTATTTTTCCTCCCCTGCTATAAGAAAAACTTCCTAAATGAAGTTTTACATGTAGGGGATTTCCTGTCAGGAAGAAATAACTGTCAGAAAATGTTCACCATCTTCCTTCCCCAAAAGCAGCCCGTATCAGTGGCCTTGGCTTCCCTAACAAACACAGACAGACTGTGCAGGAACAAAACCCCCTGCTTTCTGATGTAGTCTAATGATAGCTGCAGACACTGTGCATATAACTGTCTTATGGGAAGATTCTCCTTGAATTATTTGGACACTTGGAATATAAAGTAGCCCATTTTCTCAGAATATAGAGCACTGCCCAGCCTTTGAATATATTTCACTCCTCATGACATGCCTCTATCACCTCTCTGGAACTTAGATACTCAATAATACAGATCATATTCTCAGCGTAGTCTCCAAGACATGGTGAACAGCAAATGCTGGTTCCTAAAAATCTATTAATGACAAAAGAACAGCTACAAAAATCCCCCAGCAATCGTGTCACTTATTTCACAGAATCACAGAATCACCTCTGGAGATCATCTCCTCCAACACCCCTGCGTGAGCAGGCACACCCAGAGCAGGGGGCACAGGACCGCGTCCAGGTGGGGTTTTGAATGTCTCCAGGGAAGGAGACTCCACAGCCTCTCTGGGCAGCCTCTTCCACTGCTCTGTCACCCTCACAGGAAAGAAGTTTTTCCTCATATTTAAGTGGAACTTCCTGTGTTCCAACTTGTGCCCATTGCCCCTTGTCCTGTCATCGGGCACCACTGAAAAGAGTCCAGTCCCATCCTCTTGACGCATGCCACTTCAGATACTTGTAAGTATTGATGATATCCCCCCTCAGTGTTCTCTTCTCCAGGCTGAACAAACCCAGGTCTCTCAGCCTTTCCTCATAAGGGAGATGCTCCAGTCCCCTGACCATCCTTGTGGCTTTCTGCTGGACTTGTTCAAGCAGCTCCCTGTCCTTCTTAAACTGGGGGGCCCAGAACTGGACACAGTACTCCAAATGCAGCCTCACCAGGGCAGAGTAGAGGGGGAGGATGACCTCTCTCAGCCTGCTGGCTTGGGGTCAGCTTGCTGTCCACCAGCACTCCCAGGGCCTTCTCAGCAGAGCCGCTTTCCAGCAGGTCAGCCCCCAACCTGTACTGGTGCCTGGGGTTGTTCCTCCCCAGGGGCAGGACCTTGCACTTGCTCTTGCTGAATTTCATGAGGTTCCCCTCGGCCCAGCACTGCAGCCTGTTCAGGTCTCATTGGATGGCAGCCCAGCCTTCTGGTGTATCAGCCACTCCTCCCAGCTTGGTATCATCAGTGAACTTGCTGAGGCTACACTCCATCCCTTCATCCAGGTCATTGATGAATATGTTGAACAGGACTGGACCCAGTAGAGACCCCTGGGGGACGCCACTAGTGTGCCTCCAACTAGACTCTGCTCTGCTGATCACGACTCTCTGAGTTCTGTTGTTCAGCCAGTTCTCAATCCACCTCAGTGCCCACTCATCCAACCCACACTTAGCTTGTCAATGAGGATGTTATGGGAGACAGTGTCGAATGCCTTACTGAGGTCAAGATAAACAACATCCACTGCTCTCCCTTCATCGACCCAGCCAGTCACCCCATCATAGAAGGCTATCAGGTTGGTCAAGCATGATCTTCCGTTAGTGAATCCATGCTGACTGCTTCTGATAACCTTCTTTTCCTCTACATGCCTGGAGATGACCTCCAGGATGAACCGCTCCATCACCTTTCCTGGGATGGAGGTGAGACTGACTGGCCTGTAGTTTCCCAGGTCCTCCTTCTTGCCCTTTTTGAAGATTGCAGTGACATTTGCTTTCCTCCAGTCCTCGGGCACCTCTCCTGTCCTCCAGGACCTTTCAAAGATGACGGAGAGTGGCTGAGCAAGAACATCCACCAGCTCCTTCAGCACTTGTGGGTGCCACCAAAGTTCACAAACGGTAAGTTCACAAAATTTAGATTGAGTGATCGGGAAGTAGCCATATTGGATTTACTGCTGTACCTCACACCGTATCCACTCCAAAAGAAGAATTTGCCTTTCTCATCTTATTTCTCTGACTATTCATATTCATCCAGTATTCACTTTCACTCCTTTACAACTCCATCACTATAATTTTGAAAGTATTTGAAATTCTCCAGGATTCAATTCTTTCCTGCTAAAATTTCTAATCTCACCACCTTCCTCTCCATTTGTTTTTTGTCCTTTGTTATTTTTGCAACTGAAGTGCTACTGAGCTCCCTTTTAGAGCATTAAGAAGTTGAAAAAAGCTAAGTCTAACTGTAATTACTGTAACACTCCATCAAGCTAATCTACCAGCATACCATAATGACACAAGCTCCAACCCAAAGGGTCACAAGAGCCTGCAGGCAACACTGTACTGTAACAGGAGAATATTATTGATAGAAATCTATTACAGTACACTATGTGGTCTGAAGTTATCATGGTAAACACTTCTTAAAACTCTGCAAGTGCGTCCTATGCACAGCTCATCAAACCAATAAGGCACTTAACTGCATGCACTGAAGTCCCACAGATTCAGGCTGAGATCTATAAAATAGTGATTAATTGGGCCTGAATGACAAATGCCAGTAGCTTATTGTGCTGCCTATGGTTACTTCGAAGTCCAGGTATTTGCCCTGCTCCCATGGCAAGGATAACTCTGCTGCCTGGGAAGCCACATGGCATACTTAGGTTAACTATCCCTGCTTTTACTTTGGATACAGAAGGCTGTAACACATGCAGTTCAGTACCTGCTACACATGCAACAGGCTCACTCTGTAGCATCGGTGGGGCAGAGAGTACGAAGAAGGACAAGGCACAGGCAGCCTAAGGTAGCCCTGTTTGATTTGGGAAATCAGACCCATAGGATAAAACCTGCCTGCCCTGCAATGTGCTCTGTATGCACCAGTGGGCAGTTTATTTTTCTTTCAAAATAAACAACTCCTTTACAGCAGCAGCATTGATTTTAATGGCATTTAAACACCTAAATGCATCTGAAGATCTGGGCCAGAGAGAACTGACAGCTTCTATTCCCTATTGACATAAATGACATGAAGGATAAAATTGTGCATGGCTGTATTTGAGCTGGTAGTAGCAGTACAATAAAGATACCACCTATTAAGGCAGGGAAAATGAGCAATTGAATCAGAGAGGCTTGCACTCACATGGGATGCATTGATCGACTATTTGAAGTGCCTCCATTACTAGGCTAAAACATGGCTTCAAACAGTTTCAAACCTCCTACTTAAAAGCAGTTGGGATTAAGAGGATTTTTCTCTTATGTCATGTTTAATGATGATCAACACTAGCAGAGATGCACATGGAGCAGAGCTGTTATAGCTGAAAAAAGGTGTGGTTAAAACTGAAGCCAAACGACCCCCCACTGCAGGCTGGCAGAACACTCCGCAGGGCTCCAAATTTCCCAGCTGTGCCAGCGCCAACCATTGCCCCATCCAGCCAATCCAGCACAATTTGGGACTAAGTGTGGTGGGAGAAAGAAGCGGAAGTCAATAACAATTCTCAGAAAATGTATCCACCCGCTAGTGGTTTTGCGGGTATCTGCTCCCTCTGCAATCCTCGAGTCCAAACACACACTTCATGTAATAAAGAGGTGCGAACCATCCACCACAGTCCTTAAAACAGCAAGGCAGGTATGTTATTAACAAAATCGTATGCTTTAGAAAACCCTGTTAGCTTTGCATCAAGCAAACTGTCAGATGTATTCTGCCTCCTTTATATCTCGGGTACGTTCATGTGTGCCCTCAGTGCAAAGTTACTGCTGTGGGTTAGTACCGATACTCTGCTTGTGCTGACTGTAAAATGAACTTTGGAAAAGTTCGTAAAATGCTTTGGAAATCGGATTGTTCATACTGGTTTAGCATGGAAATTAGTGGGGTTTTGCAATTATCTCACCGAGTTTCTGCAAGCCGGGTACATCTTCCACTATGCCCCAAAAGCGAGGCAGCCTCCTGCGAGAGACGATGGCTGCGAGAGGCAACTAGTGGGTCACCGTTAAAGATACAGGCCAGTCGGGCAACGTTCAGAACACCTAAGTACTTAAACCGGCCTCTTTTTTTGAGTCAGCCCGATTGTTTCAGTGAATTTTTAAATGAAGCAAGCAGTAAAAGCCTCTCCAACAGCGGCGCGTCAGGAATTAGGGGGCTCCCCACCCACACCGCGCTCACCCCGAGCCCGCAGCGAGTCACGGCTGCAGGGCTCGCCCCGGGGCCCCCGGCGCAGCTCAGGCGCCCCTCACAGAGCAGCCCGACCCCTCCGAGCTGCGCGGCCGGCGCAGGCCCGAGCCTCCCCGCGGCGGGAGGCGTGCGGAAGGCCCCCCGCCCGCCCGCCGGCCCCGCGTACCTCTCTCC
>VZTV01027535.1:1850-25471 GCA_013400875.1 Anhinga rufa
CATGTTGACTATAAAGCATTTATAAAATGACTACTATGTTGTTAAATGAGACACACCTCTTTTCTCTACATTTGCTGCTCTTATTCAAACATTGCCTAGGATTCTTCTCCAAGGCAATTGTTGAAGCCAGAGGTAATTAATGAATTATAGCTATGTTGGTTTTAAAGAACTGTGAGAGGAAATTCAGCCTCATTTCATTTAATTACCATTAAAGCTCCAGACAGTCACTGTGAGGTTTTTGATATGCAAAGAATGTTGACAGTTTGTTAAGCTGTTTCAAGTTCTATTATAATTTGATAGATTTCTTTGTAAATGCCTGAGTTCTAAAGAATGAAACAAATGGGAAGCATTTGTTTAAGATCAGCCTGGTACACTGATGTCTGAAAAAGTCAAGAAAGTGTGGGTGACTAATGCACAGAATCAGCCAGCTGGTTACCTGATGTGTTAGCGTGGTGGTGTCAGTTCGAGAAGCCTCAGCCTGTAAGCCATTTTACCAGTTGGATCCCTGTCCTACTCTGTCCGGAGTCTAGTCTAGTTTCCTGTACCTCAACATCCACCCTCTCCCTTAACTGCTAAAATATTGGTAATGTTGCTAAGCCTTACATTATGTTGTACAGCAAAAAGGAAGAAAAGAAAGAGGTTAAAGAGGAGAAAAAAGAGGAAAAGAAGGAGGAAAAGAAGGAGGAAAAGAAGGAGGAAAAGAAGGAGGAAAAGAAAGATGACAAAAAAGATGACAAAAAAGATGATAAAAAAAAAGAAGAGTAAGTATAAAGAATGAATGTGTGTTTGTAACACACCTCCTACCCTACGAAGCATGGTATGGCATTTCATCGTAACACTTCCACGACAGCTGTTGTACTGTGGGCTGCAGAATGTTAGCCTGTCAAATCTTCAATACGTTTTCCCCTTTGGAAAGGTGCAACTGCTCATCAAACTTGTTGCATATTTAAGACCTGTGTTTACACCTGTCACGAACAGCTTCCTAGGTCAGTAAAAGGGAATTTGGCTACCTCTGGTCACTTTGACTTGGTGTTGAAGATCACTTTTTTACTTTGAGGGCATTTTAAGATAGTAGCCTGCTTTGCAGATCTGTACAGGCTTTTCATTGTTCCAGAGTGTCCATAAAGTTTCAAAGCTGATGAACCAAAAGTCTGGTTTGGACAAAGAGCAAAAGTCTTACATGTAGAAATTTACAGATTTACTAAAAAGTTTAGTTATTACACTGACTAGCATATTTAATTACTTAATATGGTGCAGTTCATTATTAGTGATCACAGAATCACAGAATGGTAGGGGTTGGAAGGGACCTCTGGAGATCACCTTGTCTAAAGTTTGCTTCTGCTGATTAGGAGGTGCTGTATTTCTTCAACAAAGCAAGACCATTTGAATGCTTTTGACAGAAATGGATGCTGCTCTTGTTTTTTTATCCCAAAGCTTAGCCAAACATAGTACAATTTAGTAGTATTACTAGTCATTGAAAATAACAATGATAGCAGGTAAAAAGAGAAGGTATTTGAGTGCACTTCACAGTTAAGGAGTATGTTAGAGTAATATACTGCAAGTTTATATGTGTGTATATGGTGGCATGTGTTATGTAGGCATGGGGACATGTAGTTAGAAATCGCTTCCAAATGGAATCTGCTTGATCTCAAGATCTTGACTTCTTTAATCAAAGCTTTGTTTGATTAGAAAGCCTTTGTTCTAAGGGTTCTCTTTCAGCTTCAATTACTATGTAGTGAGAGCCTGAGCTTTGCAGTAGCCTAAGCACTTTAAAACATTTCAGCAAAGCAAATAAATGTTTTAATGTCTAGAAGGTAGTATACTCTGTCACATGAAGACTGTGTTTCAAGATCATCAGTTTGGAGGTGGTGACCAGTTTTTTAGAAGGAATAGCTCAAAACCTTTGTGAAGATGGCAAAGTAAATACTTTTTAGATTAAAACTGCTTTCTTTACTAACATTACTATCTGGAAATTCAGCTGACAGCAGGGATAATGCCAGAAATATACACAAATATGAAATAAATTATCACTGTATTTTAATATATTTACATTGTTGGAGATCAGAAGAAATCACATAAATACATATCCAAGCATTGCCCGGTCACGTATTTCCCACACTTATACAGTTCACAGATCACACTATCACATGTTACTGTTGGAATAACTTCTGCAGCTGTGGACCTCGCAAATCCACTAATACGTATGCCCTCTGATTACATACAACATGCCTAATTGCTGTCTATTCCATATAAACCTTTCTCGTGCTGGGGAAGGGCACTTCTGAGCATACTCTACATGTACTATTAGCCATGCTGTTCTTTAAATCTTTAAATTCCAGGTGTGTATGCTTCATTTAGCATCTCTCATTGTTGTGAGTTCTAGGGAGCCAGAACTATGAATGTGTGAAATTTGTTTTTACATAATAATATGTGTTTTAGTCACACACTATATGTGTGTATGCACACACAGAGTCTTACTTGTGTAAACATGTATTTGAATACATATGTGTTTTACTTGTTTAAATGCGTGCTGATACAGTCATTTCCATAATAGGATTTGCAGAAACATCAAAACTTACCTGCAAAGGAAGGCTCTTTCTCTAGCAATGGACCATAGCCTTCTACCTGGAATGAGAATAAAAAACATTTAACATTTTACTTTTTTTCAGTGGGGGTCATATGCAGAAAGGCTGTGGTTTTCAGCAATGTGAATGTGTTTTCCTTTCCACTCTTACTTTTTCCAAAGTTGGGTCAAGTAAATAAATAGAGCGTGTCAGATGGGATGAAGTTATATTTGATATCTCATCTGGAGCTGCCTGCATGGATACTTTCTCTTCTTAGGCAGCTGTGAGTTCAGCATGAGATGTGCAGCCTCCAGAAGAGGGAGATCCAGCTGGTCACTTCATTAAATTTCCAGTGTAAATCTGCACATTTTACTTTCCAGGAAGAAAAAGGAGATCTTTGTGATAGATCCTTCAAGCAATATTTACTATCACTGGCTGACCATAATTGCAGCACCCGTGTTCTATAACTGGTGTATGATAGTGTGCAGGTATGGATTTAAGTTAATAATAATTTGGGGTTTCAAATTTAGTGTCTCATTATGTTTCCTACATAAATCATCCTCTTACCTCCATGCGGTATTTTTTGGGTGGCTTACCTAGAAGACTTACAGTTTATTTACCCTTAGGGATGCACGATACACATACCACTGGGAATAATGGTCAATGTTTCTTTTTATCTTTTTGTCTAAAACCAATTTGTTGTAATTTGCGATGAGGGTCCTCATGAGCGCTGGCTGTGGCCTTTGTGTGCCATCTACTGGCTAGCTGCAGAGATGTGCCTCGGCCACTGTCGGCTTGGTAACCCCTGCTAGAGAAAGGTCTTCCAGTCACCCAGTAGAGAACAGAAGGGAGGGGTGTGGGCAGTGTTGGGTCATCTTAAATTAATATCATGCATCTATAGATGCTTGAAGGGCAGGAGGATTTTACTCGAATATTTATTTTCCCTTGTAAAAGGTGGAAATCAGTTTGAGTCAAAGTACTGAATGGAGTGCTGTGGAAATGGTTCACTTGGGCTGTGTTAGATGGCAGAGAGGGATGAGGATAACTTGCTACTCAGAAACAAATCTTTTATTTGGGACTTATCTTAATGGAGACATATGTCCCATAATCTGATGCATGTTTAATTGTCGGGATGTGTGTATTCCTCCATAAGTGCACTGGTGTGGCACATACGCGTTTGAGTTTTGCTCCTGGCCTAAACACCTTTGAATTCTGAAAGATCCTACTGTCTGTTTAAATGTAGCTCTAATGTGCAGATGTCTAGGCATGGAGGTATGCTGCCCTTAATTTTTCAGTGCCAGTAATGTGCACTAACATGCTGCTAGGACATACATTGCAAGGACTCTGCTTATGCAGTTAATCTAATTTTATTTTTTTATGTGTCTTTGTTTCTTTAGAGCCTGCTTTGATGAGCTACAATTTGACCATATTAAATTATGGCTGTTCTTGGATTATGGCTCTGATATCATCTATGTTCTTGACATGTTTGTCAGATTCAGGACAGGTGAGTCTTTCTGGGGCTTTACAGTGTTTTCAGATACAGCGTGAATATAAAGGCTAGAAACAGAACCTCCCCTGTGGGGTCTGACCAGTGTAGCATCCTGCCTTCAGCAGAACCCAACAGTGGAGGCTTTGGGAAGATGAAGTGTCCGACCAGTTTGGATTGTTTTAAGGCTGGACATCCCAACACCTGCACTTCACTTGTCTCTAAATTCAGTTCTATCAGTGCTTAATAGGCATGCCAGACGCTGACTGAGTAGCCACTGTACAGGCTGTGTGGGGAAGGGAAAATAAAGCACTTTGCATGTCATGATTGCTCTGTGCACGATATATTGCTTGTGCTTGTTAGAGTGGGCAAGAAACCAACTGCACCCCGCAAGTGCTGCTTTCTTAGCCAAGTTGTGCAGCATCTTGCTCAGAAGTAATTATTGAGTTGGTCAAGTGCAAGACCTGGCACCCATCTTAGCCTCCAGTCTGCAGTCTTCTGCCTGGAACCGGCAGTGCTGCCCCTCTGACACCGCCTGTATTTCCTGCAGCCTTTGCAAGGTCCTGGCTGGGTCTTCCGCTGCCTGGTGGTGGTATGGGGTTAGCCCAGGAGGGACGTAGGATGGGATTAACCCAGGCCCCTCTGTTTAGGTCCTGCCCTCCTGAAGGAAGTCTCAGCCTAAAGGATCTGTGAGGACTGTGCCATGTCATGCATGAAGTGGTACTTTTCAGCTTCCCATCCCTGTTTCTGTAGTCCAAATGGGCTGAGGAGATTTCATATTTGAGTGTGCCCAGCTGACAGAGATTCTAGCATTAAAGAGCTATCAGTTTTAAACTAAACAAGGTCATTACATAGGCCTAAGCAATGATATACACTGATCTGTATCATTAAATTTCTGGAATAGTCCTTGATGTACTTTGGTGCATGCACTTTGTCTATGCCAGCTGGCACTCTCTCAAACAGTGTCTGGGCACAGCTGGGAGGACAGCAGAGGTTGGCTGTTGTTCATGGTGTCATTTTTGGAGGGGACTGGGAGAATTTACATGTGAATAGGAGCTGTCATGGTAGCTGATCTCCAGGCAAGAAAACTTTTCCTGGTTTGTTCTCTCTACTGGTATGGACACAGCCCCAAAATGTCCCTTGGAAGGGTCCAAAACTGCACTGATCTATATAAAAATGAGAGTTCTTCTAAATATTTGATTTTTACATATTCTTTTTTTTCTTTTAAAACATACTGACAGCTTGACATTAATTATGGCTTGTGACAAGCTGTAAGCATAATTACAAAACAGAGGCTAAAAATGCTGTCACTTTGGGAAGCACACAACTCATAGCAAGCCAAATCCTTAAACTTAGCAAGTATGTTGTTCAACGGGAAAGCCTATTTCAGATAGCAGCCTAAATCACAAGACTGCATTTTTTGGGGGGAGTGGGGGTAGTCCTTCATCATCTTTGTGTAGTTAAAAAGTCAACCATGCCCACCAAATTTCTCTTCTGTAGTTATATCTGTTACTGTACTGGGAAAGAATTGAGCAGAAATTGGGCACATATAGGCAATGCAAGTTATAAACTTTCCAAGGCTGTCCTGACAATGATTGTACAGCTGTCAAAGCATGGTTAGAAGGCTGGCTTTGCAGGCCTGCACTGGAACTGCAGAATTGCCACAGAGATCCCTGGAACCTTCAGTGCAGGTGTCTGCTGCAGTTGCAGGTAATCAGATATGGGAGTCACATCTTTTAGGTGTTGAAATCTTTGTCAACTCCCTTTCTGCAGGTGGTAGTGCCTGCTGCCTTCTGTAAGTCTGCAAGGTCCATCTGCCCTGGGGACAAAGGTCCTGGGAGCCTTTGGGAAAGAGTGTGACCCCTGGCTGTCTAAGGGCAGGGACCGGCTTCGAAGTGGGTTCTAAGTAGCCCCGCAGCTACCATGATCCATGGCAGCTTCTCTGTGGCACACTACTGTCTAGGTGCAGGGCCTGTTTCACTGTATTTCACCTCTTTAGTGACTGTGTACTGTGAAGCAGAAAAGAGTCATGTCTCCCAGCAGCTGGTCATGTTTAGCGTACCCCCCATTTTGATGCTTTCAAAAGGTTTTACTATAGGGCTCCAGTTCTGTAAGGGCACAAAAAAGAGCTGAGGGGCTTTTATCTCCCTCCAGCAGGAAGGTGTTTTCAATTATTTTTAATAATTGTGAGTCAGAAATTAATCTGCTTGGCCAGCTTTTCTGTTTAGTTGCCTAACTCTGTTAATAAGGGCATATTTGACCAGCTCTTTCAGCAGTTTTCTGGGTGTAACACATTCATGTTGTTCCTACTACTACTTCCATGTGTAGTCACTGTCAGTTTGCAGATACCCGAAGACAGATACACACATATGCATGAGGCAGCTGTAAAGATACGCAGACATTCCAGAAATACAGCTGTGCTGTGTAGGGCAGAAAGAAGTGCAGCTTGGTCTTCCTCAGCAGACGCTTCCCTGAGAAAGCTGCCGCTTGTAGATTGCTAAAGGATTAGCAAAACGTGATAATCCCCGATACACAGGGAATGTTTTGCTTTTATCTCAGTGGACTTTTCCTCCTGACTGGCCTAGCATGCAGACAGCTGGACATATCCACTTGCAATTGCAGCAAGTATTTTGCCGTGCATAGGCTGTTCCTTCTGGAACATTTTCAATGCCTTGAGCTTTCAGAGGTACAAAACAGCACTGCAGCTGTACTGCTTAGGCAGCCTTTCTGTGAGAACTCTTGCACAGATGCAGTTTGTTTTAAGGTCTCTTAGCACAGTTCTAGTCTTCTAGTAATTCTTAAAATATAATACTGTCCAAAGTGTTTTGAATTAAGAGATACCAATGTACAAAATTCTGCTTAGTAGCTCTCACTAGAAACACAAAAAAACTGTAAACCGTTTTCCCCAAATGAAAAGGAAAATCCTGTCACTTTTAACATCTTTTTAACAAGAGAAAAAGCGTGCCTCAGGGGAAAAAAAATGGATTTCATTATCTCAAGGGTATCTACTTTGTTCTGAGAAAAGCCCCTATCCATTATACCTATTTATTCTTGGTATTTATTTAAACATATTCCACTCTGATTTTGTGCACAATTGTTTAACACTTGCTTAACTTTAGTTCTGACTCATGCCAATGATTTATGTAAAATGAGACATTCGGGTCTCCCTTTTCTTTTTGCAAAGATGCCTAAAAGACAAAGATACAGCTGTCCCAGAACAGAGTGGAAAACTGTGGGGAGCACTGTGCTAATAATAGACTCATGGCTCTACATTGTTATATATCAGCTTTGAAACTTAATTGAAAGATTTAAATTTGCATCTAAATATTTTTCATTAAGTGAACTCATAGTGTATCAGTGTCTGTATGCATGAAAGTACAAGTTTTAATGTCAGGTATCTGAAATGTAAGTCACTCAGTACTGTTGATGGTAATTGTGAACTGCGCCTTTACTCTAACAAGTAAAATTCTTATTTTTATTCTTTGAAGGCTTCCTTGAACAAGGCTTGCTAGTTCAGGATGAAAAGAAATTACGAGATCATTATACCAAAACTATGCAGTTCAAACTGGATGTGCTGTCTCTTCTGCCAACAGACCTGGCGTACTTGAAGCTTGGTTTGAACTACCCTGAACTGCGATTTAATCGCTTGCTGAGGATTTCTCGGCTTTTTGAGTTTTTTGACCGTACAGAAACCAGGACGAATTATCCAAACATTTTTCGTATTGGAAATCTTGTCTTATACATCCTTATCATCATCCACTGGAACGCATGTATATACTTTGCAATTTCAAAGCTCATCGGATTTGGAACCGACTCTTGGGTCTACCCCAACGTGTCCGTTCCAGAGTACGGGCGCCTGTCTAGAAAGTACATTTACAGTCTGTACTGGTCAACACTCACGCTGACAACCATTGGAGAAACACCTCCCCCGGTGAAAGACGAAGAGTATCTCTTTGTGGTCATTGACTTCCTGGTGGGCGTGCTGATCTTCGCTACCATCGTCGGTAACGTGGGCTCCATGATTTCCAACATGAATGCCTCCAGGGCAGAGTTCCAGGCCAAGGTTGATTCCATTAAACAGTACATGCATTTCCGAAAAGTGACTAAGGATTTGGAAGCCAGGGTTATTAAGTGGTTTGACTACCTCTGGACCAACAAGAAAACAGTGGATGAGAAGGAAGTTCTCAAAAACCTGCCCGACAAGTTGAAGGCTGAAATTGCCATCAATGTCCATTTGGACACACTGAAGAAAGTGCGTATATTCCAGGACTGTGAAGCTGGACTTCTCATTGAGCTGGTGCTGAAACTGAAACCTACGGTCTTCAGTCCTGGGGACTACATTTGCAAAAAGGGAGATATTGGGAGAGAAATGTACATTATTAAAGAGGGAAAATTGGCTGTGGTGGCGGATGATGGCATAACCCAATTTGTAGTCCTAAGTGACGGCAGCTACTTTGGTGAAATCAGCATCCTAAACATCAAAGGTAGCAAATCCGGCAACAGGAGGACAGCCAACATAAGGAGTATTGGTTATTCTGATTTGTTCTGCTTGTCTAAAGATGATTTGATGGAAGCCCTCACAGAATATCCAGAAGCCAAAAAGGCTCTGGAAGAGAAAGGGCGACAAATTCTGATGAAAGACAATTTAATAGATGAGGAAGCAGCAAAAGCAGGAGCTGACCCAAAAGACTTGGAAGAAAAAGTAGAAAGACTTGAAACAGCCCTGGATACGCTGCAGACTAGGTTTGCCAGGCTCTTGGCAGAATACACATCATCTCAACAAAAGGTGAAGCAGAGACTTGCCAGAGTAGAAACCCGAGTGAAAAAATACGGTAGTGGCACCTTATCAGTTGAAGAAGCAGAGGCTGAAAAACCTGAGGAGGAGAAAAAGCAGTAACAGAGTATTTTATATTTCTTCATTTATTGGAGAAGGTTGAGGCATGTGAAAGCCATAAATGTATGTAAATACATGTATGCATACATAGACATGATTATTTTTATATGAACTCAAGAGAAGGGTTTTTAGCATTTTTAACCGAAGCAGTATTTTCTTGTAAATAGAACATTGTCACCCAATTAGGGGGAGGTTTTGGTCTGGCATTTGGGTACTTTTTTGTACTGGGAGTACATTTCTTACAAGTCATGCCCAGAACGTCTATTATGTATGGTATGCGTAGGTCTTGGTACCTCGTCCCACCCACGTTGCGTTAAGACGCTATTGTACTTAAAGTAGAAGAGATTTTTTTTTTTAAGGGCTTAAAAACATTTATAGAGTACATGCTCTACCATGCTACCTTAGTAGCCGATTAAATGCGTGGATGCACATCCAGGCTTCTCAAAAGTTTTCGTTCTTTCACAGTGAAGTGTCTGCGCAAACCGTTGGACTACAGCTAAGCAGCAGCACGTGCCTGGCCTGTGCGGTGTAGCCCTGCGCGTGTATGAAATAGCCGTGCATCCGGATGCTTTAGTTTGATTCTTTCTAGTGAGCTGGGCTCTGCACAAAGGACCATGCTGACAGAGTAGCAGTGCTCATTCACGTCCTTTCTGGCAAGGTCTGTGACAGCCTCTGCTGCTCTGCAGCTGCTTTGCTTGGGGAGAGGGTGGGAGATCCCCTTCCTTCCCCTTTCCCCCTCGCCCCCCGGCCTGATCCACGCTGGTAAAACCCTCACTTGGAAGGGAGTCCCCGAAAGCTCACTGGTGGAGGACATCTGTGGCAATATGGCTTCACTAAACCTTGGAAGAGAAAAGAGGGCCCTGGTTCCTGCAGCTCCTATATGTAGGGTCTTGAGTAAATTCCCTCTCAGCCAGTGGGCAGTCCCAGAGGGAGGCTACTGATACACTGCATGGGGTGGCAGGCAGGGACAGCCTCTTCCCCCTGCCCCAGCTTTCCCCCCCCAGGAGGGTTTCTGCAAGGCAGGAAGAACAAGCCCAGTGTTGCAGTCTTTCCTGCTACTAGGCCTGTTTTCTTCCTCTCTGTGTCACTTAATGATGCCTACTCCACCTCCTTTTGCTACTTAGTGCCAGCTTTTCTCTGAAGTAGTTGTTGCACTACCATGTTTCCATTAGTCAGAATGGAGGCCACATTTGCTCAGGTCCCGCTGGTAGGAGCCTAGTTGTGCTGGTTGCTTTCCTACTCGCTGCAGAGTAGTTGCCTCTGCCGACAGCCTGGCTCGGAGGTGAGTACACACATCTGGGCCACTCAGCCTGCCGCGACATTCAGGGCAGAACGGTACTGAGAAGGTTTCTTACTCTGTCATACTGCAACCTCAGGATTTGCCTCTTACACACCCCTCTTAGCCTCCTCCACCCCGCTGCTTTCAGTTTCTTTCCAGGCTTCTCTGCCTCCCACTGAGGGGATTTCTCTAATATTCTCTCTCTAGGAAGACACCAGTTTTCATTTTTTTCTGTACAGTATTTTTGTGTTGTGTAGCTTTCCCTGTGTTACTTTTAGCCTTAGGTACCTCACTGACTAAAGAAGAGTTTGGAGTAACAGAGATGCTATTCAGCATCTATGGCGTGGGGGCTGGATCCTCCCGTGGCATTAGGTATCGCCAGGGTCAGTGCTCTGCCTTTTAGTTGTCCTCAGCCCTGATTTATGAGCCCTTACAGCATGTGGGAATAGATGGCCTGCTGGAAAATTGGTGAGAAACCCAGTGAGAAGAGGGTGGTTTCAGTAGATGGTGGTGAAATGAAAAGAGGCGGTTGCTTTGCTGAAGTGAGGACAACTGCTCAGGGTAAGCACTCACCTCTGGGCAAGCAGCTGCCCCCCCTCCTAGTGACACTTTTGCACCTGGTGGGAGAGGCAAATCTGACAGTGACTAAGGAATGGGGCTTTGCCAGCAACCCTGGCACAGGCAGCACCAGGTAGTGGATGTCCACACACGGCCCATGTCTAAACTCCTGTTACCATCAGACTAGAAGCCAACTAGACTTAGGTATCTACTGTGGGCTGGACTTAACCTCTACTATCAAGATTTCCTTTCTATAATGAGGGCTTTGGAAAGTAGCTGAGACCTATACGTGGCCAGCAGAGTTCGGGAGTTTCGATCCTTCAGCTGAATCTTGTCCTTATTTTCTCCAAGGGCTTGAGCCAAGTGGAGGAGTAAGAGAGGTAGGAGCCTCGTGCCCTCGCTCCCTCATGGAGGAAGGCAGGGTTGCGGTGGCGCTGGGTCTCGGCTCGTTGCAGCGCCCCACTGTAAGCACAGGCGGTGCGGTCACAGGCTGCTGAACGTGCAGCTCTCGCCTTGTAACCGAGGCAGGTTCTGCGCTCCGCTGCGGCTGGCATTCGCTGGTGGGGCATTCAAACAGCGTATCTCATAGGAGCTTCACACTTATCGTCATGTTCTACATCAGTCATCATTCTCTGTAAATATCTACCTATCTACCCAGCATACTACAGCCGTTCCAGCCTGCTAGGTATATACAAATAGAACCGTTTAAAGTATGATTTATACCAAATTTATAACTGTTAAAAACCCCCAGAAACACAAGAATGCTTCTTTACCTGATGGATCAGAACAACTTAATCTATCAGTTAAACATGTTTGTTCTTCTCTTTTCCATGCTTCTTGATCTGGTTTTCACATGCCAAAAAAGAGCTATTTTGATGCTATTGGCTTCAGTCACTTCGAAATACAGAGCTTTTGGCATGATGAAATCACAGCCTTTGACATCTTTCGGCTCTGTAAGATGTTCCCCCNTTACTGTGGCTACAGCATGTACATTAAAATATTTTGAGTAACAGTCAAGCAACTCTGCGTTTTCTCTTACACGTATCCCCCTGGATTTTAGCATTTCATGACAGACTTTGATAATGCCAATATTGCACAGCCCAGAAAATCATTAGCTGGAACGGAGATCTGAAGTGACAGAAAATCCATCGGGAATGGCGGTGTTCTCCCGTCGCCGCAGGGCAGCTGGCATACGGCTTTGGGGCCGTGCCCAGTTTTGCTGCTGTCACCGTGGTTGCAGGTACCGCACAGGCACGAGTGCCCAAGCACCCCGCTTCCCCGGCAGTGCCAGGCTGTGTGGGGAGCAGAGCAGAGCCTGCCGGGCTGCCACCCATCTCCTGCCCCCCGCTGGCTCCATGCAGGGAGGCACAGCAGGGAGAGTGCCTTGTCCAGCAGAAATAGAAGCGTTTGCAGCTTTCTGTTACTTGCGCGCACACACACGTCACCTACCAAGAGTCATTCCCCCCCTTACCCAAGCATCAGACGGTACTTGGCATGGGCTGGACTGGGTCCTTCAACCCCGCCAAGAGAGAAAACAAGGAACAGGACAGCTCTTACAGAGCGTTTGAACATACACCCTGAATCTGCAAACAGGGTTTAATGGCCACAATGCTCACCTCACGCAGGTACAGGAGCCAACCTGTGCCAAAGTGGGCAGCCATGGGGTGGTACTGTTGCTCCAGGGTGCCTGTGCCGAGCAAGACACCCGCTGGAGGAGGCCTGAGGTGTTTGAACATCTGCTGCAGGTACAAAAGAAGGGTAAAGCTGATAGAGCTGCACCGCCATGCTCCAGGTACTGCTTGGAGTGAGCTTTTCCAGGGGGAAGGGCCTCGAGTCATGGGCCCTGCTCCATAATGGCAAACGATGCAAGTCTTGCTGCTCTCCAAAGTGCTCTCAGTGGCAGCAACCCCTCCTTTTCCCCTCATCCCCTACTATTATTTTACTTAAACAGTTTTTACAGTAGAAAGTTCTGCTCTGGAAAATTTAGTAGACTGAATTGGACAACAGAAATGGTGGTGACAGCAAACCAGCATGTCGCTGTGTACAGACCCCCTCACCGAGAGCAGAGGGTTGGGTTACCTTGACTGAGCAGCTCTTTTTGCAGAAAGAGCCTGGGGAAGGAACAACCGTGCATTTAATTATTTTTTTTCTTAGGCATCTGCTGTACAGTTTTATTCCTGCCAGATATTTATTCACCTACAAGCAGAGGGGGCTCTGCTTTATATTAAGAAACAAACTGTTCATTTTCCTTTCCCCCCACAACAGCATTAGTACTTTCTCTGAGCTAGGCCATACGTTGCTGATGTGGAAGACACCTTTGTCTCTGTATCGCTACTGGCGGTGAGGATGAGAGAGGAGCTCACAGGCCAAACCTAGTCCAGGTTGTCCGACAAGATAATGCAGTCAGGCTGACTAAAGGAGAGCTGGCTCTTCATCCTGAAGATTTGTGAGATGACAGCATTTGTACTTGGCTTCAAAATCCCCCAGCTCTTCTATTAATGTTTCCATCCTGGAACAGACAGAAAGAATCAAACCCTTGTTTACATAATTTAGCGTTCATAAAAACCCTTTGTGTATCCCCGAGAGCAAAATGAATTATGCACTAAATGGATCTGGCAACTGTACAGGCAGCTAAAGCACAAGATTTCAGCTGTGGCAGCTTTCCTGAGGGAAGCCATCAAATGCGGGAGTGCCCCTCTCCCCCCAGCCCCATCCGCAGTACAGAGCCCGAGGAGGATGCTGCCTGGGGAGTCCTTACAGGGAAGGTGGGGAGGCCCCGCTCCCTTCCATTCTGCCTCGGGTGGAAGGGGAGGGAAACACAATGCAAACCCTGGGTCTAAAAATGGTCAGGCCTTTTGTTTCTGAAATTCAGATTTTGCAACTGTTTCCAGCTCACAAATCAAAGGCTGAGGCTTACTTACCCTTGCCAACTGCTCTCGCGGCTTCACTGTGGAAAATAAAATTCTGCCGCTCTGTGTTTGCAACCCTCCCTATTCCTCAACCTAAGAGCGGAGCGAGGAGGGAAAGGAAGAGTCGCACTATTTAAGCAAAATTGGCTTCTGCAACCTCAAGAGCAGGACTGCAGGGCATCCTCAGCTTCAGGGATGAACACAAACATTAGCTTTACTCCAGAAGCAGCAGCAACTCTCACAGAGATTCACTTCACCAGCTCTACTACTTCTGCTCGACTTCTGCAGGGAGAACGCAGGACGCAGTGCCAATGGCTGCAGCTCCCACGCCAAACGCCGAGGAGGACACCATGCAGCCCTAAGAGAGACCTGTCTGATTTGTATAGGTAAATTGGGGGTAGGTTACTAAACCCAGGAGTGCAGAAGTATGAAAGGCATTTACTGATGGTGGCTATTCTCTTTTTCTTTCCTTAATGCTTGTAGGGCTGGTACAGCCTTTCTGTAACAGGGTAACTGAAGAACAGTAACATGGAAAATCGGGAAGGCACAACTGTATTCTGGACTGATGGGCAGCTTGATGAACGGTTATGAATTTCTCAGCTTTGTCTGTTTTGACATGTAATTTCTGACAGTTTTCTGTCAAGTAATAAAACCCATTCCGTTCTTATGTCAAGTTGTTTTCCCCCGTCCCCCTGGAAGGGGAACCATCCCACAGCAGTCACTACACCTGAGCAGCCCCTCCAGGTGGGAAGCACAGCAAGAACCGGTGGGCACTACCTGCCTTTCTAGGGAAGGAGATAGAGAAGCACAGGATTTCTTTTTCTGGCACAGCTTGCCTCCAGCGCTGATGAATCAAACTGACCACGCTGCGAAGATCTACTGTTTTTAGGAGAACCACTTGCCAGTTCCCCACTGAAGTGAAAATATTTTACTTGCAGAACAGTGCAGATAATTCATCCAACAAGCTTCAGTGGGATTCCCTCTATTTCCAAATTATTTGCAGATTTAGGCCATTTAAAGCAAGTCCTCAGGGCTGCTTGTTCCCAGGTACTTGTCCAAGGCTCAGCATAAGGAAGCCTCTCTTACAGCAGAGACTTTGGGCGCTCCACAGTGAAGGAAATGATCCAGAGGTGGGCTTTTTAGTGGATCCTGACTACTGAAACCCCAGTGGCTCATCTCCTTGCAATAACACAGCTGCCTCTGACTTAATTTAGATGAAGGTTAGAAAAAAAGCTTATGTCTAGCAACAAAAAGCTGCAGAGCTTTTCTAGGAAGGCTTGCAATGCAAAATAAGTCAATGTAGAAGCACATTAAATCACAGAATGGTTATGGTTGGAAGGGACCTTTAGAGGCCATCTAGTCCAACCCCCCTGCACTGAGCAGGGACAGCTTCAACTAGACCAGGTTGCTCAGAGCCCCGTCCAACCTGACCTTGAATGTTTCCAGGGATGGGGCATCGACCACCTCTCTGGGCAACCTGTGCCAGTGTCTCACCACCCTCATTATAAAAAATTTCTTCCTTATATCCAGTCTAAATCTACCCTCCTTTAGTTTAAAACCGTTACCCCTTGTCCTGTCACAACAGGCCTTGCTAAAGAGATTGTCCCCATCCTTCCTATAGTCCCACATAACGTACGGCAGCTCAAAACTTAGAAATGTTCAACCCGTTGCCATTTTATAGCCAGTTACTTGTGAGCATCATCGCTTGCACTGCTGTATTAAACATATTTGAAAGTAAAAGGATGTAATGGGAAGATAGATTTAAGGAATTTTCTCTGTGCATGAACCCACTGGCACAACAGAAACGTACAGCAGAGCTTTCAGTAACATTTTTAAGAAGAAAGGCTTCACGTCAGCTTTGTGCATGGCAACAGTTCCATCACAAATCTTCAAGCTGCTGCAGTTTTTTTCTTCACTTGACATTGCTCAATACTAGCTGTCAACCAAGCCCGTATGAGCGGCAGCATCCCTGCACACGTACTCGGGTATGGTTTAGTTGTGCTCCGTGTCCTTCCCAAGGCAGAAGGCCCATCTCAGCGATCACTGGCTGATTTTCAGAGTCAGCTCAGGTTTCCTTTTTGTCTCAAAACTATGCACAAACCTACCCAGGAAGATAATATAGCAGTTCCTAATGCCATTTTATTATCCTAAAATAGAACAATGATTCCTGCCTTCTACTTGTGCCTCTGATGCCTTGTCTCAGAAATTTCCTGCACAGAAATCCTGAAACAGAATATATATCGAGCAACACATATCCATGACCACAAGCGTACTAGGTAGACTTCAGTTATTTATCAGGACCACTCTGCGGCTGTATCCTACAACTACTGCAGAACAGAACAAAACCATACTTGCGTAACACGAAGCAGCACATCTGCAATTAAAGCCACCTTCCCACCATCCCTTGTCTTCCCAAGACCCTTTACAACCCTACTTTGTTAAAAAAAATAAAACCAAAGCACACCTCCGCGCTTCCTTCATCCACCCTAGCGTCTCTCAATCAAAATGAGCCTTCCAACTGCTTCTCTTCCCACTGTTATTTCTCCTGCCGACCCATCCCCCCCGCTCCTCCTCTCCCATCTCACCTTCACTTGTTCCCCGCAGCAGCCAACGCCAGCGACTGCTCCAGCCAAGCCCAGCTCCTGCTCAGGGCCCATCCCGCAAACCAGCCATTCATTGCAAAAGCGGGACCAAAGTTTCATACAGTAGTTTCGGAGAAATAGGAGTTTGCACCCAAGTGAAATAAATACTGCATTTTTTTCTGAGGAAAAAATAAAGTGATTGGCTGTGGCTTTCAAAGATCACAAGCCCTTTCCTACTTGCGATCTTACACCTGTGAAATTCCTTCTTTCCATTCAAGCAGAATGTAGGACCCCAAACCACCTACTTTGTGCTCTTTGGAGGGCAAAGCCCGCAGGAGGTGCCATCCATGGACACATCAAGGAAAAAGGTGTTTTTTCTGCTCCCCATGGATTCTGTTGCAGCGGCTTTCAACAGGCTGGGCAGTCCCTGGTCCACCTGGTCTGCAGTCGCAGTGAATGAGCTGCGCCATTTCAGGCTTGGCCGTGATGCCACTTACCAGAAACTCAACCAAAGACACACTGGAAACTTCTGGGACAACAGGAGGAGGGAGATTCCCAGGTCCAGTGACAAGGTGGCACATCAGGATGAAAAGTCAGCGGCAGGAAAGCCCTCCAACTGCAGGCCAGCCCCTCACGTGATGATTTAACGACAGCAAAGCTATGAAGACAGAAGCCTTATAGCTGTGCAGCACACAGCCAAAGTCACCTAGCAAATAACTTTCAAAATTACTGCTTAGGGAAATCCAGCAGCCAGACACTCTCTTCAATTTTGTTAGTGAAAAATAATAAAAATCAACAGCTGAAGACATCTGTAGATGGAGCACTGGAGAAAAATATATGCCATTATTTCATGGGTTTTCCAAAGGAATTCATCTGGATAAGAAGTGATCGGTCTAAAGGCAAACGCTGGCATCAACTCTTATTTCCAAAGCAGTGTCCCTTCTATGATACGGTATAAAACTGAATTTAATAAAATTCAAGTCCCTGCTGGTCTTATGAATTTGGTGATAACAACTTTACCTGGAGGTAACTGGCTGCAACAGCACTGAGGAAGCACCTTCAAGCTGATGCTGTGGGGGTCGTGCCTCCTGCTGAACATCAGCAGCGTGGAAACCTGCATCCCGCTCCCTGCCCCACAGAGCAGACACCCAGGCAAGCATCTGCGCAGCCCACGCTACTAAGTCATGATGGGCTACCTGGAGGCTCAGCCCAGCAGGTGCATCAGCCCTGCGTGGTACGACACGTAGGATGAAGCTCCGCTGCTGGATGAGAGGCATGGATTGGCTAACAAAACGCAACAGAGCTGTTGGAGCCCTGGGCTCAACACCAGCCCATTCCAGCATCAGCTTCCCTCCAGCACAGGGCTAGAGGGGTCTCCTTGGCCATCACAGTCCCGCCTCAGGCTACTGCCTGCCGAAAGGAAGATAAGCCCAGTCAGAAGTTCACAAAACGCTCTTCCTTAGTTAACTGAACTGTGCTCACTCCTGATGGCTGTTCCTGAAATCTTTCCAACAGCGAACAAAAGCCATCATCTTTTAAAAGGTGATGCTCTGTCCATGCAGTCACATGCTAACATACCTTTAGAGCTAAACTAAACTATTCCTTCACTCTTAATGGAATCAGAAAGAAAAAAATATCTGTATTTGTTCGGTACTTAAGATAATTCTCTTCAGTGTATCTTGCATTACTATCATTTTTGAGGCATAAGATGCTACAAAATACAGATTAAAGCCTGATGTCCCCTTCGCACCAAGGTTGGAAGCATCTTGGCAGTCTATGAGGGTGCAGAAGGGAATGCTTAAAGAGGCATTTGTCACTTGTCAAATGAGACGATGCTGAGATGCCCAGAATATTTTCTCATTAAAGTATTAAGGACACCCTGAGGGGAGAGCACCAGCATCCTGGCATCAGGCTGCTACCTTGGAAAAGGAGTCTTCTGTCTCACTCGAGAGAGGTATTCAAGTGCCACAGAAGTACACCCAAGTTTCTGAGGTAAGTTTTGTAGACCTAAAGTTCACTAAATGCTGCTGAAAGACTAAGCAAGGGTGAAAGACATCCTGTATGTGCCTGGAGCCCAGAAAAGAGAACTCGAACAGCACTTTCCCCACTTTGACAAACCTTTCAGGCA
Organism: Anhinga rufa; assembly: GCA_013400875.1. Classification (NCBI taxonomy): domain Eukaryota; kingdom Metazoa; phylum Chordata; class Aves; order Suliformes; family Anhingidae; genus Anhinga; species Anhinga rufa. Next base: position 20,251 of record VZTV01027535.1, read on the forward strand.
AGGTAAGGCAGACTGGCACTTCTGTAGGGCAGGAGAGCAGCCTGCAGCTACGAGGCTTCAGGATTTATTTATTTTAAACTTTATCTGCTGCTGGACAATTAGGACATTTATAACACACTAAGGAGATAAGGTTTCAGTACAGTGGCATTTTGGGGGAGGCAGTATATGTTTTAATGGGAAATCTGCCAAACAAAGTACTTACGTCTTACCTGAAGATGATTCCTTGAAAAACAACTTATGCTTTTAAAGGCCAATACAATCATGTATTATTTTAATCTTAATGCTAAAGGAAGACAGAAAAAGCATTTTTACAATGTCAACACTTCAGAGAACTTTGTATTGCTATCCAATTACATGGTCTGCCCAGCTTTTGGACCTACATAAAAAGCCCAATGTGAATCTCATACACTTGTCAGCTGGGCACGACCACCATCCATGGCTACATCAGAATAAACCCAGTTACAGGTATATAGCTCAACAGTATTAGGCTACCGACGTAGTACATACCACACAGCAGTATCGTGATGTGGTTCATACTTGTAACGGAACACCTCAAGGCACTCTGCAAACCTCGCTCTCGCCACCTACAGTAAAAGATGCGCCAAACCTGAAGGTATCTGCAAGCATGTCCTCGACCACCCTATGGAGAGGTAGGGTATCCTGCGCTTTCCTCTTCAAGGACATGCAAGGAGGCGAACATTCAAGCAGGCATGCCCTAAGTGCCACCTCGAGGTCAAAGACCAGAAGCCAGCCAGCACCTCTCCCTCCCCAGCAAGTTTCAGTCCCCGTGTCCAGGCCGTCTTGCATTGGCTTGGATTTGAGGGGGGAACATCACCACAGTTTGCTTCTAGAGTTTTACATACCTGCAACCCTCAAATTACGCTGTGCTACGTTTTCTAATCGAATAGTTTAATATCCAATTCAAAGTAAGGAAGTCACTTGTTTTCTTTTTCACTGAACCGTGGTGAAAAAAAGGTCACTGTTTTATTCAGCATCATAGTTACATAACAGTTGTCTGTTTCTATTACTAGAAAGAATTTATTAAAATAGTCCTGAAAGACATCTTTTCTTTCTCCCATGATTTCAAAACTCTGCCTTTTAATGCCGATCCCACACAGTCATGGATCTCATCGGTAGTAGTCAGTTATAGCAATTGTCAAGGCACAAGCTCAGCTCTGCACATCCGCTGCAGCTTGTATTATAATAAGAGATATGCTGGTTACGTCCTCGCTTAAAAACGCATAATCCCTTTATCATATATTGCAACAGGAGAAATTAACATTAAACACAGACTACGAAAGGTAAAGGATTTATTTCTGATATGATGATCTGTAGCGTTAAATTAAAAACCTACTGAATACTTTATGTAGTAGATGAACATAACCGTAGTACTTACTTTCTAACAGTTTATTTAATGGTTGGAAGTGTACAACATGAAGTAGGCCTTACGTTTAATATTGTTCAATTTTGCTTATTGTTAGATGAGATTAAAATACAGCAGCCGTCCCTTTAGATTATGTTGCAACACTGATCATGTGCCTTGATAAGTAGGAACAACGATTCATTAAATAAATGGTGATGACATAACACGTAGGGAAGACTTTGGATTGTCTATTTTAAATGTCAACATAATAGGCAATTAAGAATAAAACTTCATTTTAAGTGCACTTCCACATGCTTTGTTTATAATATAGCAAAAACTTCCTATCTTTTTTCCAAACACGTCACTCCCTACTCTAAAGCTGTTCAGTTGAAAATGCACTTTCCCCAGTAAACTTCTTTTTCAAAAAAGTAACTAAAATTTCTACCCTTTCATATGCTAAGAAATGTTTCCTAATTAAAAACACAATTCATTACAAGACATGTGAAGACAACATACAGTGAAATGAATTTTAATTGTTGTGCTGTGACTAAAGTAAAGTTCTCAAGGCTGCAATTTAACATTCCGAGTTCTCCCTTCCATCTTTATTGATTCTTAAGATTTTGCACAGAAACTCTTTGGGGGCTAGAACAGCAGTAATTGCATCACACTGTTTTCCAAGACTTCAAGTTTCAAAAGCAAACTCTTCAAAAAGTACAGTTCTTGATTTGATTAGATACAGGGACAAAAATATAGCACATACTTGAAGGTTACATGGTCTACAAATGATGGCAATATTTTCCTTGGGAGAGTACAGTTTGTTTTCTTGTAAATACTCAAAAAGGCTCAACTTCAAGCAGTAATAAACACAAGCAAAAGTGATTTAACCCTTAAAATAAATATTCAGGAAAACCTCTCTGTACATACAAGTGAAAGAATATGTAACACTTTCACGCTAAAAGAAAAAAATAAAGATTTTGTTCATATAAGCAGCTGAAATCTGCTGTTCCAGCCCAATGTCCCCAGTAAAGAAGGGAGGCACAAACACAGGTGACTACTGTAGCTCACTATCTTATGGCCTTTTTGGACAGGGACATCATCACCATCTTTTTTTTTTAATCCCTTTTGTTACATTTATTACAGCATGCCAAATCCTTTGGCATATGTGATGGCCTTCAATAACCTTTCTTTAAGCTTTTCTTTGCTTGAGTACTCCGGAAGCAAAAGTACATTAAAGCATGTGTGAGATGTAGGTAACCTGCAGGGAAACAAAAAATAAGAATTCAGATCCGGGAACACGCAGTACACACAAAGAAATACATCGCGATTCCACAAATCCAAAATAACGAGTTTAAAGAGAATCTACTTTGCCGAACGATTCAACTTCCAGATTTAACCAAGGTAATAAATTAAAAGCACAGAACCTGCCTCCATTTTTAAACAAGCAAGCAAAGTGTAGGATTTGGGGGTTTTTTACCTCTCTGTATCTGGGCCGTTTTTGGCTATGATCATCTTTAACTTTCCAAGTCCTCCCACAGGGGCTCTGTCTGTGCCTGTTGTAAACTGTAAGAATAGTCTTTTCTGTTCATCTGTAAATGAATGGACTATTTCCCAGAATTCCCTATCAAGGAAGAAATCGAAAAGTAAACTGAAAGCTTGCTTTGGTGCGAGACATTCAAAAGTAATCGAACATTGAAGGTTTAGTAATTCTAATCAATCTTAACATCGGTTTACAAGTTGCATTCATGAAAACAAAACTAACAGTAACGTGTTTACCAATTGCTGAGAATCAGAAGTGAAAATCAGAAATATTACTGAAACACTGCAGTTTAACTGTTTTTAAATGTTAACTCGGCTGATAAGCGATCTGCAGATATTCTTCCTTTTTTTTATTATTCCTATTTCCTACAGAATTATACCGGTTCCACTACACTGTCCATTTCTATCACCTTCTTAAACACCACAGTAAACAAATGCAGCTGCTGTCAAAGGTTTTCTACCCTAGCAGGAACTAGTTAAGTAGTTGGCAAAGTCTAGAGGACTGAAGATGCACACTTCTCTGACCCTTGTCTTCAGAGTTCTCTAGTCAAAGGGGACAAGGAAAAAATATTAAAAACATTTTCCCTCTTAAAAAAAACATTGAATTTACTTGATTTCTAATTAGAGACAAAAGTTCTACACATGCGACCTATTAAAAAAATTCAGTGTTTGTGGGTTTGTTTTCTAAAACAAAAACAGAGCAGTGGTAATGTATCGAAACAGCCTTGCTTATACTGGGGATTATTTAACTATATGGTATAAGAGAGAGAAAAAGCCAGGGAGAAATCCCTTTTAAGCTTTACCAAAGTTCACTGGAAGCTAAAGACAATGCTGATACTATCAGCTCTTTTCTATTGACAGTATTTGAGTAAAGTGAAATTATACACAGGACGCTTCCATCTCCAGGGCTACAAAAATGCTAAATCTTACAATATTTAATTCATTATGAAGAAACCAGCATGTAAAGTGCTTTTAACCTTTCAGAAATTAGAAAAAGTTACCTAATAATAAGAGAGTCTCTTGTATAGCCACCATCGTATTCTGTAGTTTCTTCTAGTGCTTGAAAATCTAAATTCTGTAAGAAGATACATTTTTTTTTAAATGACCACTAATTATATACTTGGAATCAAAAAAGCTCCACTTTTTCTGGTGTAAATTCAGGATTCTTACCCTACTTCCACAAATAAGTAATTCAATTTCCTCTGGTCTAAATAAATATTTCAAAGGAGATTCATTGGTCACCATGTGGAATCCTCTCCGAAAGGCCTTGAACTGCTTTTCTACCGATTTATTGAGTATATAGTCAGCATACAGATTGACAAATTCCTGTAAGGAAACAACCCCCCCCAAAATCTTAGTGCTTTGACACATGCCACCAAAAATATAAGACTCCAAAATACATGTAATTCTACATAGACTACGTGGGCTCAGCTTCTACTCAGCAATAATAAAGAGCAAGTCTCAAGTATTTCTCAAACAGGTCAAACACCACACCCAAAAACTATGTTTGCATGTATCGATGCTTTCTTTAAAAGAGAAGTCTTTCCTGCTTACAACTACACTGTGCTATGGCAATTTTAAAAGGCTTTTAAACTTAAATTATAAGTGAGATCAAACTTTTATAGGAGTCCTACATAATTCTGCATAGAGTATCTAAAAATTAGATTACTTAAAAAAATGATGAGTACCTTTCTATTTTCATTTGTAATAGGTATTTTATCACCGTTTTCCTTTAAATCATGCATCATTGGATTGCCAAAGAGATCCGTATGAGATATTTGGAACGTTATCATCATATCATCTTCCACACTTCCTTCATACTCTAGTAAGTCTCTCAAACTCTGGTAAAGAACCTAAGAGAAGAAGAAATACATGTCTGTCATAAATAAGTTTCAACAGGTTTCACTGAGTAATACCAAAAGACATGAAATCATCTGCCTCAAAAAGGGTTGTTACATTCTATGACACAAGTCACCTAAGAACTCCCATAACAGTCCAAACAATGGTATATTAAGCTCAGTGTTCGTAAAAACAACCAGTATCAGATATTAAGGGAAGGTAAAAAACATGGCAATGAGCGGTAACTCCCTTAGAAGAGCCTACCAGTAACCAGGAATCTTCCTGAATGCAACGGTCAGACCTGTAGCTTAAGAGCCACTGATTACCTTTTCCTCTCTTAACTCCTTTGAAAGTGAATTTACTTTTGGCATCCAGAACATGTTACACTAGTAAGCTGAACATATATGTGTTAAAATCAAAGAAAACACTGTATTTTATATCAGATAAAATTCAGGCAGTAGGCTTTTATCTCCTACATCTTGA
>VZTV01027553.1:0-11341 GCA_013400875.1 Anhinga rufa
ACTAGCAGGAATTTGGACTATTCATAGTTGACATTTATTTTACCAGCACGCAACTCAAGAGACTTCTATGTTGTTTCTTAAAGACTTGCAGAATCTTTTTTAGCTGGCAGAAACATTGAATAAATAAAATAATCAGGGTTGTGTAAAACTACTTGCATTTTTATGTTATTAGACATTGTCAGTTAAATGCACTAAATCTTCACTCTGTTCACTCAAGGGAATAACTTCACATTACAGTAGAAGGTTAACTTTTTTTTTTAACAATAGTTTTAAGCTCTGTAGTGTTTGCAACATTCCTCTTGGAAACCTGAAACCACCAAGTCAAATCCATCTCTGACACAAGATGGTAAAATACTGTTGAGGCCAGTGGCACTGCACCTGCTTTACACAAGTTACAAGGCTGGTCCAGTATTTCCTTTCCATATTGATAACTGGCCAGATTTTAGATCTAGCATAAGAGGGTACAAATCCATCTAAACCACCTTGGTGTCACTTACCTCAGGCCCAGCACCAGCCTAATACTTTCAAAGAGCAGAAATTTGAAAGTCACTGGTTAACATTCTTTTCTCAAGTTATTCCAAAGCAAATCCAGTTTAACCTTGGTTTTAAAGAAGGAACTAACCCACTATGAGCAAATAACACTGGTAGCAGAGTCACCGGTGGGCAGAGCACTGATAACTTGACATGCTCTTTCATGTATCTGCTTTAAAGGAAGAGCTCTGGGTTTTAACAAAGCCCCAGCAGCGTGTCTCCCTCCTCTGTGCTTCAAGTGCTTAAACACAGAGGGTTACCAAAGAGGTTGACCTCCAGCTCTGCTATTTGCAACAAGTGTTCAGTGCCACAAAGCTGAGGAAAAGTTAAGACTGTCTTGCAACAGTTCCAAATATAGTCATCTGCCCTGATCAACCTCGTCTCAGAGAAGTCTATGTAAGGTGCAGTAACAGTCCATTAAAAAGTTACACCAGTAAAATCTCAAGTGTCACATGTGGAGGTTCTTCAGAGGTTTAGATGAGCTACAGTAGGCCTTTAAGTTTAATAAACTCCACATTTGCTTAACTAATTGGTGCTTGAAGGCCCAATTTTCCTCTCTCATCTTTTACACTACTGTCATTTCACCAGTGTCATTTAAGTTGCTTCCAATTTATAGTGTCATGTGAAAGACAGAATCATACCCTGCAAGTCTAGAGCAATAAGGAGCACATCAGGACAAAAGCCTCTTCATCTTGAACTGGTAAAAAAAAATAAAAATCTTATCATTAAAAGAAAGCTCAACCACATGCACTCCAGACATAATTAGGACTGAAATTAGTCCTTCAGCTTAGTCTGGTTCAGAGCTGGCAAGCACAGCATGCCTTGCCTGCTAATTCAAACCAAGCTGTCCTCTCAGGTTTACTAGCTATTATGAATTTCCAGAGAGTATCTGGTGGAAGTTTCATTTAATGACAAGACCTCCTGCCCAGACCAAACAGACTGCTTTCTTCAGTGACGCATGCTTGGTTGGGCTACATAAGAGCACCACACGGTATTGGAGCTGTGAGGAAAAAGAAATATGACCTCAGACAACATTGTTACATCAAAAAATTAAGTTTTCAGTTTAATAGCTTTAACACCCAATTAAGGCCAAGGTGACTCACTGAATGCTCCTACTAAAGATTCTTGGTCCTACCCACCATGACTGTCAGTGGGATTATGCACGAGTACAGAGATCTATTTCATCAGATGCCAATCCATCTGCTGTATCTAAGAGACTCTGAAAGGCCAGGACTAACTGTATTTATTGGAAAACATGAAGTCCAGTGATGAAGCTGAGAATGAATGTGTCACCTTGGGCCACTTTTATGGTCAAACCACCAAATCTGCTCATCCTGAATGGCAGACATGAACAAAGCAGACCCTTTCCCACCACAGATGAAAACTTCTGCTAAGCTAAAAACCGCTAGTATTGCATATGGCAGTACATAACTGTGTTCCCACCAGCCCGCTTATTCCCAGAAACAATAGAGGAGCAGTTGGAAGGTGGAGAGTTCTCAAGAACAGGTAGGAAATCAGTGAAAATAAGAATGAAAGAAATGTCTACATAAAGCAAGGGGCTCTAAGGCTTAAGGTTAGAACATCTGGCTCTCCACTGGCTCAGAGGTCTTGGTGGAGTTACTTCCTGCAGGAAATCTGGAGTAAGCAGTAACAAGATACCAAAGGAGCCTCATGTAACTTCTGCACTACATCTTCCAAACACTAATTTCCACCAGATTTTTTTAATACATACATTTGGAGAAGTGACAAACTCCAGATCCTAAAAGGTGATCTCTACTCTGCTATGAGCTTAAATTGCAAGTAACCAACAAAACAACAAATAACCAACTTCTATTTCCACTTCTATTAAATAGGACAATTCAGTTTAGAATGGTCATCTTTCTGACAGAAGACAGGGCCAGGCAAAAAGAACTCCTTCTTTCACCACATTTTTACCATGGACATTGGAATTCCCTAGAAGTTAAACAAGTCTCCTCAATTTCTTCCCATGTAAAAGGGAATTCACAGTACTTTTTTTTTTTAAAGCTTTTCTCAGATTTCCTGCTTCTAAAATGCCTCAAAGGGGAGTCCAGTCTAAAAACAAAACCACATCACTACTTCCCCAACAAAAGAATGATTCCAAAGTTGATACACTTTTGCAACCATTATTGTAACACGTAACCCATAAACTTGTTTGAAATTAATCTCAAAAGATTGGTATAACAACTAATTGGAGCTGGTTTATTTTAACTTTTTATTAATTTGGCAGACCTTACATGTCTGCTTTAAAGGATATGTCAAGGCAAAGAACGATGTTCAAAAATCTCATGTATGATCAAGTTGTTTTGTGTATGTCTTTCAGCTTATTAGTGAGAAGGTGGAATGATCAATTCAAGGAAACCAGTGTGAAAGAAAAAGGACAGGTTTTGAATTAGGTACTTAGACTTTGGGTCAAACAAATTCATGAGCTTCCTCCTTTTCTGCTGTCTCTTGCTATTCCCATATCATATTCTCAGTTCAAAGGAGGCTAGCCACTGCAGGTGTTGTGAACTCAGTGCTACAGGTATGGCAGGATGGAGGAATTAATGTCTTCCTTAACACCAAGGGACACTAAGAGCTTACCTTCATCTCCCCAAAGCCTGCAAACTCCAACTCACTAAGAGTGAGGTTATTTAGAATGGAGAGGGGCACTACCCACCAGCATCCTTGCTGAAACAGATATTTCTTCCCCCAACACAAACTACAGAAAGGAATGTTATTTTGAGCGCCTTTGAACTTAGGCAAGAGATAGCTAGTAGTGCCATAGCTCTTTTCTTAAGTATATGCACAAGATGAAAGAGAGATAGGTGTGGAGTGGACAAAGTACTTTCTTTATCACTTACAGACTGGTTTGTCAAAATCCAGTCTGCAATTTCACATATTTTTTACTTTTTTTTTTTTCTACTCCCACCCCCAAAGGAGAGGTGGGGCAGAGGGGACCAGGCAGGCAGGAGGTGTTTTTTCAAAACCTGTGAATGCAACATTCAGCAGCCAAGCTCAAAAGTTCCTGCTGCTCCTGCAAAAGAAGGACAAACAAGCCCTTTTCATGTCAGCTATGTCCAGCTGGAAATGTCGCAGCTTTGTCACAACTGAACAAAGCATGCCTGGTGTCTGTTCTTTCAAAAGGTCTCTTAATTCAAACAAAAGAAAAATATTCACATCTGGAAGGGGTTGTAAGCAGAGGGCAGGAGTGGAGGAAGCAAAGTTCAGATGGCAAGTCATAGCAGTTGCTGTTTGCCTAATTATTGTACTGCCTGTTCTGGCGCTTAATTGATCCAGTTAAAGAAAGAAAGCCAAGAGTTAATACAGAAATTTTATTATTGATTGACCTCAGAAGGCTAGATGAGACACACCTCTTCATTTTTGCTCCATTCATCATGCTGGAACGCTCAGGCTGAGTGAAAAGACCCCTTGTGACCAGTCTGGCAGTAGTTCCTCTTCCCTGTTGTGTATGGAGTCCAAGCTTCTTTTAGAAGACCACAAATTTCACTTTTCAAAAGGATGTACATATTGAAATCCTGCCCTTTCCAAGGGGTTTATTTGAGCATCTGTTTCTGTAAAGATTAAAACCTTCTAATGACTGCAGAGTTGGGAGGCTGTATCAGAACTGAGCCACAGGAAGATAAAAATTAAATGTCTAGTGAGATCAGATTAAAGGTGAAGAGAATAAAGTTGAGAGTAGGACTTCCCTGGCTAACCATGAAAGACCAACAGTAAGAGTTTGCATTACACCCCTACATGAAAAGTTTCCTTCTCCTTCAACATCCAGTGTTTCTGAAGATAGAAAGCCTCTCCTAGGCTGCCACCTAGCTAGTTAATTTCTTGTATTGTTTTAGGAGCTATTTTAAAAATCTCTTTTGCTCCAGCCCTTACTGCACTGACCCCTCCCTTTTGAGCTGGTATATTGTCAGGAGTTTCAAAAGCAATAAAAACTTGCTGCCAAGTCCCTTTCTTCCCCACAATGTGTTTTATAACCCAGCGTGTAGTTTAGTCTGTCTAAACACAGCACTAGTACACTGCCATCAGTTTCCATGGAGATGATTAACTCCTCCAGAACCAGAAAGCTTTAGTGTGCTTTTTGCCCTTTCAGGACATTAAGAACATGACAGCATTTACTAAAATCTGCCTGCAGAAACATCACATTTTCCAGACAGTTTTAGCAAATGTAAGGATTTGCTTTTGCTTTAACCCATCACACAGAACTGCAGTCTTAACCAAACTTGCATTTAAGTCATCTACTAGAATGAGTTGCTCTTTCCCCTTCTGCTTCTCCTTTGCATTGCCGTGATGTCAGAGGGGCTGTCATACCTTCAGACATCCACTTTTTGAACTACTATGTCTCAGAGCAAAGACAAGGCACAAGATATAATGAAGAGTCCAGAACAGAATGAGGAGAGATGAAGGAGATTGCTTTGAACTCAACCAGAAATCAGAGTAGAAAACAGAAAAACTTTGTGCTCTAAAGTTTAGGAGCACTGTTATATGAAACTTCATAGTTTACCATATTCCTAGTCACTTACACGTCTAGCAAAAATATACTGTCAGTGTGCATTCATAAAAAAATCTATTTAACACCATTTTAAGAAGCTGAATGAAACTGAAAACTACCCTTAATCTAGTATAACGCGACGTAATCAGAGCAAGAGAGTAGACCTTCTCCCAAAACACAGCTAATGGAGGCCACATGTTATTATCAGCTTCAGCTGTGGGAAAAGGGTTTCCCAGTCTCACCTTCACAGAAAGGTAAATCTCCCCAGTAGTTGTCACTTAGGTGGCACAGTTGTTGATCCAAACTATGAAAGTGACAACAGAACTTTGAATACTGCAGTTTTCTGGAATAATTCCCCAGTATAAAACTATTTTATAAATATTTTCAAGGTTATCATCACTGAAGCAAACTGTAACCTTCCCAGCACTTTTAACATGTAATTTATATTTTTTTTGGCATTCAAGAGCAGATATGCTATATAAACTAGACATGAATAACTAGGCATAACTGGAGTTTCTGTAGAGGAGTTAAAGACAAGAGAGCACTTTTTTTGCCAGTAAGCTTGGCTAACTTGAAAAAGCCACTGGCAGGGTTCATAGCAATGGGTGTTCTGCTGCAGCGAGAATTATTTTCTATTTGACTTCCATAGCTGTTGCCAGGTGAATTTCTTTGCAGGCTCAGCCTGGAATCAGCACTGTGAGGGTACCAGCAGTGCAAAGTCCCCCAACCCTTTTTACACTGTGGTACTAAAACAATCCAAAGAGGTGCAAGACGACTTCACTCATGCAGTGCACTCACAACTGCTGAAGTGACAGCCTGTATTTACTGTTATGCAGACATGTGTGCATAAGTGAGTATTAACTCAAAGGACATCACTAATTGATTTCATATACTTTGCCACAGGACACTTACCAAGCAGCACTTGTATTTGGTTAACCACCCTTGGCTACAAAGCAAAGAACTCAAGACCAGAGTCTCGATTACCTCCTCCTCAGAGATTCTGGGTGTTCCCCTTGTCCCCTATCTAAAGCTAGCGTAATGAAGCCCCCTAGGGATGCTAAAACCCGTAGCTAAGAACATCAGCCAGGATCCAACAGAAGTGGTTCAACTTCCCAAAAAAGCGTGCGTGTTCATACGCTTCCCACAGCTGCAGAGACCACAATGCGAAAAGCACGGACACTCGTTACCTGCTTCCCCAGCCCTCCCTGGAGTTACCGGCACAGCACCCCAAGCCTGCGTTAGCTGCGCCTGCCAGCACCAACCGCCACGGGCTGGCTTGGGAGAACCCAGCTTAATCCTGCCTCCTATTATTTGTCACCGGACTGTGGAGGAAGTTTTGGCTGCCCACACCTCCAATTGTGTTCTTGTCTCGCTACAGGAAACAAGCCGCTCTTAACAATTACCGATTTCTTGAAAGTATTTCTTGGAGAGCCCGCCGCCGCTGCGGGACAGAGGCCGCCGCCGCAGCCCGCCCGGCTCCCCGCCGCCCCTCAGGAGGGCTGGGCGCGGCTCCGCCGCCGCCCGGGCGGGCGTGTGAGGCAGCTACGCAGCCTCCCCTACCTCGAAAGGGCAGGACACCCTCACCGGCTGAACCCGCCCCACCCCTGTTTTCGCTGGGCCACGCGTAGGGCGAAGGCTCGCTTGCGGCGACCGCTGCCCGCACCCCCCCGGGGTCCCGCGGGGCTCTGGGGAGGCGCAGGCTTCGCACCGCGGGGCAGGTACCGCCTCGGACCCCCCCCACCCCCCACCCTGCCCAGGGAGCCCGCCCAGCCCCGGCGCGGCCGCTGCGCCCCCGGGGCAGCTGAGGGGCGAGGAGGCGCCGCCCGCGGCACTTACCGATGTCGGAGTTGCAGAAAGCGTCCTGCGGGTGGATGGGGACGCAAGTGCACGCCTCCACCACCAAGTCCCGCAGGGTCCAGCTGCAGAGGAACACGACGAGGAAGCTCAGCCACGCCGTCATGTTGCCCCAGAGGTGCCTCCTCACTTCTGCGGAGCAGGAGGGCAGCCGCTGGTTTGCTTGCCTGACTTTATTCTAGCTTCTTAACAGCCCGCGGCGCCGCGACCGCCTGCCTGCCTGCCTGCTCGCACTGCTCCTCTCTCGCTGGCCTCGGCGGCGCAGCCTTCGCTCGGCGGGACGGTGCAAGCCTGAGGGCACAGCAGGTCCGCGGCTCCCGGCGGCTGAGGGGTGCAGAGCTGCGCTGCGCTGCAGCGGGTCGGTGCGCGGAGTTATAGCCTCGATCGCGCCCTCTCGGGCTCCGGGGGCGCCGCCGGCCCCGGCCAATGGGAGCCCAGCATTACCTCATCGGCGGGAGAGGCCAGCGGGCCGGGGCGGGGCCGCGGCTTCAGCGCCTTATACGGAATAGTGCGGGCAGCGCCGCGCGGGCGGCGGCGGTTGGGCGCCCCGCGGCCGGTGGCGCAGGTAGCCCGCCGCTCTGAGGAGAAGTCCCCGTCCCGAGTCCCCTCCCGCCGCTGGTGGTGCCGCCGCCGGGGCGGGGGGGTGGGGGGTGGGTGTTAAAACTCTTAAAACTAGTTGTACCTCCGAGGTACCGGCGAGTGTCCATCCCGCAGCCCGTCAGTGCCCGGACGGGTCTGTCCCCGAGAAGTCAGGACCTGCCACCCCAGTCAGGACCTGCCTCCCCTCAGCCAGCCCGCTCCGCACCTCAGGGAGCCCGAGGAGGCACCTGGAAAACACACGCGGAATCTGTTGTTTGGTTGGAAAACTTGGGCTGTTTCCCTCGAAGCCATCTCGGCTGCCTGCAAGCTGATTTTAAACGGGAGGAGGTGAAATAGCGTTTTAAAGGGCTTTCAGAAAGCCAGCAGAAAATGCAAGAGGAGTGCAGCGTGTTGTTTCTTTTCCTTTTTAGCTAGGCAGTGAAAAGAGGATGGAGGAAAAGAAGGACAAGACCTATCTGAACTGTAAACCAGGATTTCATCTAGCAGTTTTTAATCCTGTTCAAATGCTCCTCCGCCTCCTGTCACCCCACCACCACCACCCATCACTTCCCCTTCTCAGGGCTTTCAGTCAGAAAGGGGTCATAAACTGCTAAAACCGAGCTGGAAAAAGCAGTGTCGTATCTACCCAGGCACTCTCAACATTTAATCTCAAAGTATATTTTAGCAGAGCAGCTTTAGTGGAATTTATAGAAAAGTCCTGTTTGTTTTGTTCCCCTTATCCCCTTTTGGAACCGTAAATTTCTATCAGCTGTAGAAATGTAAATGTTATAGAAGAGCTGGGACTGTAAGGAAGGAGATTGCCAGCTGCAAGATACAGACAGCCTTATTATCCTGCAAAGGGGACTGAGGGGTGATTAATCACAGTATCAAACCAGTGTATATAATGTCAGAGTACTTTCCACAGGGTTTACAAGACTTAAGCATGTCTAGTTATAAATTATGCTGGTATTAAAGGCCAGGGACCAGCTGTCCTAAATTTCTAAATAGTCAGCTAAGTCTTTAGCCTTACAATTCTGCTCCATCTGGGTGAAGCACAGCCTGCCTACACCTTTTCTTTAATCATATCATCCATATAAAATTAAAGCCTCCAGTCTTATGGAAACACAGGCTTTTATTTGGAGCATCGGTACACAAAAGCTTCAAGGGTGTTGCTAGTAGAGATCAAGGTTACAATGCTAACAGTAGGAAACGCAGGTTCCTACCCTTGCTGTGAGACAGACAACCTATGTGACAGCTTTGCCTCACTGTGCCTCACCTGAACTTCTGAGGAGTGTATATTAGTGAACACAGTGAAGAAATTAGATGGTGTTGAGGTGCTAACAGGTCATATAAGTACGTATGAGGCAGGGTATTAAACAGGACATTCGATTTAGACACATCAGTGTCTGAATCGTTGGGCTCCAAATTGCAATATGAGAAACCCTGTGCAAAAAACTGTTTAGCTAATTGGGCTGTCTGCTCAAGGTACCACAGCTGAAGTTGAATCTGTCAGACTGGACTGTCATTTCAGTCTCACTGGGTGTAAACAAGGAACAACTCCACTGACCTCAGCAGAGTAACACGGAAGAAAAATTAGGTGTGCCCGGCACTTTCATTTTTTCTTTGTTGTTGTAAAAAGTTGGATATCATCAAGACCATGATACACCTGGTCTATCAACATCTCAGATCAGCATCTGAGAGAAGTGGAGTTATTCCATAACCTAACACTGGTGTAAATAAGAGAGAGTTTGGCCCACACACAACTAGATTATAATCACAGCTCCAGCACCACCTCACTTCACTCTCTGGCCAAGTAACTCCTCTGAGTGTGTTTCTTCATTTCTATAATAATACCTTTCCTGCATGTTCTGAGGACTAACAAGCTGAATGCTTTGTAATAAGCTTTAAAGATGTTGGGTGTTGTGTGAATGCTAACAGTGGCTATAATACACAGATGCAGGACACATTCAGAGGGGACTGAAAGACAAACCCTTCAGTGATCTTCCCAATTTCTGAAAAGGGAGAGAAAGGGGGCTAGAAGTTACTGAAGTTACACAGGGCCCTCCAAGGCATGGAAGTAGCTTGTTTACAGTGAGACTGACCAAGCTTGTTAAAGTAACCTGGAGTTTGTGCTGATTACAGGATCTAGTTCACTTTTCCGATTCAACCCAGAGAAGTAATCTGCAATTACTTTTCAGGATGGAAAGGAGCGCCACAGCTTGATCCAGTGGCAGGGCACATCTGCTTGGAAGGGATGGCGTGCAGGCTGTCTGTGTGTCAAGGCTTAGCACTGTCTTTTATAACAGCATTTGAGAGGTGATCCAGGCATTTTTTAATGCATGTATTAGCATTGCCCGGAGTAGTGCCTGTGTTCGATCAGTTAGGACTTAGCTGATTCACCTGCTTTTTTGACACCAAATATTCTTTTAAAAAAAAAAGAGATTAACTTCTCTATAGTAGTAGGAATGTGGGTTTTTCGACCAGGACTGGATTCAGTACAATAATAACAATATATATTTGCCACTTAAAGGGTACATTTCTTACACAGAAACCAAAGTGCTTTATTTTTGTAAATCACAGGTAAATAATACTCAGGAAAGCTCAGCCTGGCCAGTGGCCTGCTGGAAGGCCTTGGTTAAATCATTTAACCTGCCTGCACATTCATTTTATCCTCTTTAAATAGGGATATTATGTATTATCCTCTGATAATATCTATTAGATATTTGATATTAGCTTCCCTCCTTTGAGACCTACCAGTAAAGTGCACTCTGGAAGAGCCAGGCAGGGGCTGCCTGGCTGAGTGTTTATTTATATGAGAAAATTTGGATAATGGGGTCAAAGTAACACAGAAAGTCAGTGATAGAACTGAAAGGAGAACTCTGTCTGAATTCCCCCTCTATGCCCTGTCTGCATGGGAGAAAGTGCAAAGGGAAAAAAATAAAATAAAAACTAACATTCAGCTCCTTTGTCTAGATCGAACTTTAAGCCTTATATGGCCATAAGAAATGTAGCAGAGAAAGAAGGAGAAAATAAAGACCTTGATCTTCATATGAGAAAATTAAAGTTCACATTTGGTTCATGTCACCAAATAAAGCAAGCTATGTTCTTCCAGTCCTCCACCAAGAACACACTGTTGAACACAATTAAGGATCTCTCTGCTTTACTGGGCAGCCACACCATGTCATGCTGTGATCTTGTCGGATCCCACAAGCTAAGCATGACTGGACTGGGTCAATAGTTGGTGTGAAAATTCCCAGGGAAAGCCATGTCCTGCAGGTGTTGTTGACTGAGCAAAGTGGCCTTCTTCCCTCGAGCCTGCATATATGTGTAGAGACAGTGCTAGGGGGCACTGCGCTGCAAGAGATGCTTGCATTTTTTGCAGATGAAGCTAGCTTTCTTGCCACATCCAAAGAACCCTCTCTTGGGGAAAGGAAAGATGTTAAGCTGGGTGTCTTGCTTAAATTTCAGGAGAGAGAACAACCTCCTGCCTCCATAGATACTCACTGCAGTTTACATCAGGAGCATATTAACAATATAATTTTCCTTCCACAAGTCCTGATTATGGCTGGAAAGGACCATCCCAGAGCTAGCTGCAGAGACTGAGATAAAAGCACTTTGGAAACCTTCAAGAGGCATAAGGTGTTGCTGTAAATGAACTAAAGGCATATTCACTTCCCTTCTGACTACATTTCATTGTGAGGGGTGCCCGGCGCTGGCAGAAAGCTGCTTCTGAACTGACAAAAGCACCTGAATATAAGTAGTACAGAGGGGCTTCATCAAACCACAAGAACTGCTGGCCAAAAAGCACAGAGAGAGGGAGGGAGAGAGAGGAGAGAAAGGCAGGAAGAAAGGAAGGGGGGGGGGGGGGGA
>VZTV01027579.1:0-12600 GCA_013400875.1 Anhinga rufa
ATTATATATGCCACTTACAGAAAGAGTGATACCTTTTATGTGATAAGTTAGTGCAGAGAGTATGAAAGATCATATGGACTGTGAGGTTGCTAGTCTAGAAAGCAAAAATTGATGGGGTACGTTAGACCTTCATCCAGCAGTGTGTCTTCACCCTGAAAAGACCATAATGGATGTTGGAGTAAAAAACACCCATTCTGCACAACTTATTAATTACACAGTGGTGCAAACTAATAACCCTTTCAAGGCTCTTTCCAGCTACTGAATAGTACGCAGCATAAATAACCCTGTAATTCCTGTTCCTAGGTAGAAAAGTCACACATAAATAATATGAGGTTTTAAAAGTCCATAATTACTATTTGCAAACCAGATGATAATGGACCAAACAAGTTCTACATTCAACTATGCCAGTTCTTCTAGGCTACAAAATGGACTCTTCTTAGAAGTTTCATTTTTTTGAGCATTAACGGCACAAAACACAATGATTTCAACTCGCATTTAATTTTCAAAATGAAGAGAAATTTAGAGACAAGAATAAAAGTGTAAAGTGACTTATACTGCTAGATGTTATTCTTCTCATAATGACTTAAGTGTAGACTGCTTGGCTTGTTTGGTTTAAAGTTAGACCTTTCACGTCTTTTACTTGTAAAATGGATTATTTATTTAGAGCGTCACCTCACCAATTATGAATAGTGTAAAATCGTACCTCAGGTCTTAACTACTGGACCCCTCTTTCTAGATGATGTGTTCATTCTTCTGTCAGATAAATAAAAACCCTGTTGCTATACTTAAGCATATCAATATAAATGGCTATAGTCTGGGACTGAAACATTTATCCTTCTCTCCAGTTAGTTTTAGGGTAACAGACTCAGGTAATAGCTTTTGAGTAGAAGGTTTGGGCAAATACAATTTAGGTAGATTTAAAAACAGGTCTCATAAATCAGTTTTCCAGTGGTGCTTATTTTTGTCATTGTTCCTGATTCTTGTCATGCAAACATTAGTCTTGTAGGATATGCCAGCCTTTGTTACAGCTTTGATTTATTTCACATAAGAGAAAGTAACTTGTCATTGTGTTAAAAGTTAATGGACTCAAAAAAAAAATCTCTTTAGTTTACTTTGTAATTTGCTGAAATTTGGGTCAATGAGGGCCCAAATCACCCTAGCCTGTATTGCATTACCATCTTTAAACATATATATATATTCTCCATTAATTAAAATATTAATCTCATACATTTTTCAGGTAAATGCTGTACTTGTCACAAGAGCTCAGATTAAGCTACAATGAATGATTGGAAGGAAACTCGAAGGTGACGCTGAATTTAGCTACCACAGAGGTGAGGGACTAAGAAAGGGAGAGAAAAGGCAGGGTTCCACTGAGTTCTGGGTGGCAACAGAAAAAGATCTAAAGAGCCAGGCTTGATGGTGACCGATACTGCCACAACTAGCGGCGGCAGTCAGTGGTTGTAGTCAGCCTAAAACCTCACTTATCCCATGGCAGTAGTAGCAGCAGCGTAACAGAGACAGCGGCAGGGCCTGCTTCCCAAGGACCAGATGTAGGCAAAACAGATGGTGGTACCGTTGCTGTTTCGTTTCTGAAAGTAATGAGCTCCCTCAGACAGCTGCTTCCTTGCTTCTGGCTAGGAATGGCTTCAGGAGAGCTGAATCCGTTTCTGGATGAGAACTGCCAGATGCACGGCTCTAGAACATGAATTCTTCATACATCTCAGGACAGGTGTAGCATATACAGTGGAAGTACAAGCTCTCTAAATGTGTTGTGCTTAAAACATAACCACGGAGAATCTCGGCTCTGTAAGTCTAATAGTTCTTAGTCCAACACCTTGTGCAGCGTCAGCTGTTCTGACTTGGTAGCTTTTGCACTGATTCAGATAGCTACTTCTGCATGGCATTCTGCCAGGGGACGTGTGCCCTCCAGACAGGAGGCCAATGATCCTCTATAAATATATATAATATTTGGGGTATACATCAAAAAAAACCAAACATGACAAATGCACAAAACAAGTAAGAAAAAAAATTATCTCTGGTCCTCCCCATTCTATAGTATTTATTTCTTGCTGCTAAAAGTCTTATATCTGTAATACAAAAATGCCATACAATATTAAGTGACTCAAGTCACGTTACCTGGCAAGGCTGTCTCAGAAATAGGGAAACAATGTCAAGTTCCAGATTCCCAGCTAACTAAATAGACTTCTAGATTACTGTAGGTTCAGGTGTCCAGTATGCTAGGCCACCTCATACAACATCTAGGTAAGCACATCTTATCCTGAGGAACTAATATTACAGATAGCATGCATGAGGAACGGACAAGTTCGAAGTTACATTTCTTAGCAGAATTCATTCTTACCTATCACATTTACTGTTCTCTCTAAACATTTACGTAAATTGTTAGGAGAGTACTTTATAAATTTCCTCAGTAACATTAAATGAGCCCAACCATCCAAAAGGAACAATGTGCACAACAGAAAGGTACGTGGCTTCCAGGGTTGAGCGTACCCCTTCTGCATCTGGCTGTACATGAATTGTTTGTAACACCTCTGATTTAAGTTGGTATTAGTGTCCTTGTTAGGTTTTCATGTCAAAATATTGATGTTATTTTAAAAAACATTATCCTGAGGGTGTCCCTGAGGGTCCATTATGCACAAAATTAAAAGGTCGATAATGACTTCCAGAAACACCATCGGCCTGATTCTCCAGGGCTGTTAATCTTCTATGTCTGCTTAAATTTGTGCCAAGAGAATACAAAATGCTACAATGGGCATCAATGAGTAGAGAATACTCATTGGGTCACGGACCATGAACTCTTCACCCAGGTGAATTACAGTCTTTGCAGGCAACTACCCAAAGGGAAAGGGAGCAATTGCCTCTGATGAAGCAATTACAGAGTGAACACAATATTTTAATTTTGCTTTCCATCAATGTCTGATTCCACTATTTAGCCTTAGAAAGTGCTAGCTGACCACCTTTCTGATTGTCATGTATAACTTCCTAGGACTTGCACACCTAGGAAACCCCAAAGGAGGTAAGGCCTCTAATTCTGAAAGAGCAAAGGCTCCCTCCATAATGAAAAAGCAAACACAAGAGTAATTTTACTGGCTGTCATTCTCATTGGATTATCTTATGCATTGAAGCCCTGCATTACTCTGTTTACACTGACGAGGCAACTTGTGATTAGAGAGTAAATTTACTGTTTGAATAGGATGAGCATTAGAATGGCAGAAAATGCCATTGACTGCAGTTTCAAATTCCAATAAAAAGTCTGGCATGCTCGGCTGCCTATGAGCATCTCTGAAGTAAAGCACTGTAGTTAAGCTTTCACCTTGCACGCTGGTCTAGAATTCATAGAAAGAACATAGAAAGGAAAGAAATCATCATAAGAAGCCCTAGCTATTGTTCAAATTGTTACTGCTTTACTCTTGGTGTGACAACATATTTAGATGCTTCTCAACATTCACTTTTTCAGTCTGTTTCCCTTTCCTGACCCCCACTCTTTTAAAAGTATTGTTTACTGTGCAGCCTAGGAAACACAGTACAGGGTGAAAATTTGTTTGGGTAAGAGGCTTCCAACTGAAAAGTGATTGCAGCATACAAAACACCTATTGCAGTAATTATAGAACAGTAAGAATCTCTAGATATAATCTGGGTGATTTATTATGCACTTTTGGTAGTCACTGAAGAAGACAGTCATGTAAACAGAATTACTTTATCATGTTAAAATGCTAAGTAAGTGCTCATTCTTGTTCCTCACATTTTCATATCCAGTGTCATGGTGGGGGGGTCTGATGACCCCACACTGTCTTCAGACTGGTAAAGAGTGTCCTTCATTGACCTCTGGTTTAGACCCAGAGATCTTGCTTCAGTTTCTATGGTCAAACAAGCCAAGAAGTCAGTAATAATTCCTTACAACTCTCAACCCACTGGTATTTTAACTTTATTGAATTAGAATGTAGGGTGAAATGAGAACAGCTATGCAAAGTCAAAGCTCATTAACGTCAGATGGAAAAACATAACTCTCAATTATATTTTAAAAAGTTAACTATGAAATTAACTGATGGAAACCATAGATGCCCCATGACAAGCACCTACAATTATGCAACGCATAAGTTAGAGCTGAACAAAGAAAACCCTGACATACCTTCTTGCATGCCCTCTGCTTTTTCCAAGGTGACTATACTATATTTCCCTCTGTTCTGGGTTAGTATTAGTAACCAGTTAGCAAAATATGTTGGGTCCTGATACAAGGACAGCAAAATATAACCTCAAAGTTAGAAGTTTGCATTTTAGAGTTATTTTACTTTAATTCAAGTTTCAGTTTCCTGACATCCAATTTCATTAAGTCTTTCTCAACTGAACAGCCTTCTCCTACAAAGTGCTCTTTTATTTTGAAAATACTCATACATTGTAATGAATGCTATCTCTGTCTTCCCTGATGGTCAACTATTCCGGCTGACCTCTTTTGTATCTCTCTATTGATAATCATCTATTCATATACACAGGGGTTTTGATTCTGTTTTGCACTGTCAGAAGACTTTCAACATTCTTTTGAAGAACATGAGTACTGGAACTTCACAGAATTTCAGTATCACTCTTACCTGTGGCAAAAAGAGATGAAAGTCCTGCCCTTCTCACCAATCTCCACTGTAAACAGCCAAGGACTCCCTTAAACCTCTTTCCATAGCTTTGTCTTGAAAGTTCATATTTGTCTATCCACCCAGACATCTGTTTCTTATACAATCTCACCTTTTTAGAGAAAATAGAAAAAATCCTATGGAGCTAATATTAACTATCCACACCTAATAAACTGATTAATTTTTCCAATCAGGGACAGAATAATCCAATGTAGTTTAGGTAACTACAAATCAAAAGGCTCTCGGAAGTTGAGAGCTCTTATTATCCCCCAGTAATTTCTCTTCAGCACCATAAAATACTCTTGGCAGCCATGACTTGTAAAAGTCAACATGATAATAAGGCAGGAAAGGAGGAGGAAGGGATGAATGATGGAAATGCTCTGTCACGAGGCTGCCAAAAGAAAGCTTTCCTACTTAAACCTCTGCTTAGGCAAAAGTTTTTTCATAGTTTCTGACCAAAACAGAATTTGGTGGGTTTCTACGAAGAGAACTCAACTTGGTTGCACTGGGCAGAGAAGCTGTGCCAGTAAAGAGGGAAACTCACATGGGTGAGGAAAACAGCTTGGATAGCTTATTTCCCTGTAGAAAAAGGGGAAAAATGGGTACTATATTGTAACAACCACCATAATTGCTTGCTACCTCTTTCTGAGACAACAGAACCTAGTATAACTGGGAAAGACTAAGGGTAAGAATCAGTCTTGAATACTTTCAGTGATAGTGGTTTATTTAATTAAGAGACAATATCAGCATTTCTTAGCTTGATATAGCCTGTTGAAATCATCCAGAAAATTACTCTATAAAAGATGAAGAAATGTGCTGCTTTTGGCTGGGATAGAGTTAATTTTCTTCACAGCAGCTAGTACGGGGCTGTGGTTTGGATTTGTGCTGGAAGCAGTGTTGATAACAGAGGGATGTTTAGTTCCCGCTGAGCAGGGCTTGCACAGAGCCAAGGCCTTTCCTGCCCCTCACCCCACCCCACCAGCGAGGGGCTGGGGGGGCACAAGGGGTCGGGAGGGGACACGGCCGGGACAGTGACCCCAGCTGACCCCAGGGGTGTCCCACACCACATGGCGTCATGCTCAGCACACAGAGCTGGGGGGAGAAGGAGGAAGGGGGGATGTTTGGAGTGATGGCGTTTGTCTTCCCCAGTCACCGTTACGCGTGATGGAGCCCTGCTGTCCTGGGGATGGCTGAACACCTGCCTGCCCATGGGAAGGGGTGAGTGAATTCCTTGGTTTGCTTTGCTTGTGTGTGCAGCTTTTGCTTTACCTGTTAAACTGTCTTTATCTCAGCCCATGAGTTTTCTCACTTTTACTCTTCCGATTCTCTCCCCCATCCCGCTGGGGGGAGCAAGCAGGAGGCTGTGTGGGGCTTAGCTGCCAGCTGGGGTTAAACCACAAGTAACTATCAGCTATCTTCTCGTATGTATTTCTTTTGTTGTGTATTCTTTTGACAAAATTAGAATAGCAACAATATTTTAGCATTCCTGCCTCTAACCTCTCTTACTTAGTGTCTTCTAACTAAAGAAGCATAAGTTAGCTCCACTTCATAACCTGTAACATGTTGGTGTCAAAGTTCCAAGAATTTAAGCCTTGAGTTGAGCTCAAGGTGAAACCAATGTTTAAGTAGACCTCAACAGTTAAGTATTACAAACCAGGGGAACCATTAGGGAAATATACTTTATGCACCACCAACCTGAGAAATATTCTTCTTTATTTTCTCTTTTTCCAAGAATACTTATTCTAAGAACACCTCTTTCTGAAACTTCCTAGCCAGCCATATTAATTCTACTGCTACAGCTAATTGTTCAGATCTGCTACTTGTCCGTTTCTTCAGTAGCATGGACAGTCTGTGCAGTACACAGAATGTAGGAGGGTCATTTCCACATCAACTTACCTGCTGTTTTTCAGTCAAATGGTTTTGCAGCTGCCACGCTAAGATCGACGGAGCATTCTTCACTGAGCTGCTGAATACATAAGTAAGTAGTGTCAGGTTTGAACCTGTCAAATTTTTAGTCCCTCTAAGTTCTTTAGACGGTTGATGGCACAATAAATAGGGCCTGGAGTGGACTCCTCCTTTGACATTTAACAAGTTATGTGGTCATGAAAAAATCAATAGCAATGATACTAATATTCATCTTATTTACAAATCAGGGTTGATCAAGCAAGATAGGAATTTTATTATTCTGACACAACTAAAGAACTCCATTGTTCTGGCAGACTCGGTTTTGTGACTGGAGAAACAGATTTTTCCATATTTTTGCCTGATATTTCTTTTTATTTTTCATTCTCCAAACAGCCTAAATGTCTGTTTACTTTTTCATCAGATAGGGAAGAATAAAAGAGCTGCCCAAGCGTAAGTACTCGTGGATCTTCAAGTGTCCTTTTTCAGCGGCCAAATGAGAGGCAGTTTTTATGGAACTTCCTCTGTGGTAGGAGGGCAAAGAGGTATCTCTGCCAGGCATCACCCCTTTCTCAGTTCTTTGAATACAGTCGCAAATTGCACATCAGCAAGTACAGGCTGGACATAAGAGAAAAACATTTTCCTGGGAGGATGGCACAGCACCAGAAGAGGTGACCAGAGAGGTTGAGGAATCTCCAGCTTTACAGGTTATTTGAGCCTCAGCTAGACAAAGCCTCAACTAGCCTGACCTACTGTTGGCCAAAGTCCTATTTTGAGCAGAAACTTGGACTTCATGATCACCAAAAGACTCCTTCCACCCAAAATTTCTATAATTCTGTGTAATTGCAGGCAAACCACAAGTCCAACAGAAATTCCTCCTTTGGCACATTCCCAAACCTTGGCTCAGACAGCTGTAGTGAAGTTGCAGTTTTGTGTTACAACCCAGACTTCATATATTTAATCTACTAATTTGTGCCTCAGTTTCTCTGTGCATAAACTGGGATTAATATACTGCCCAAGAGCAGCTGTCAGG
Organism: Anhinga rufa; assembly: GCA_013400875.1. Classification (NCBI taxonomy): domain Eukaryota; kingdom Metazoa; phylum Chordata; class Aves; order Suliformes; family Anhingidae; genus Anhinga; species Anhinga rufa. The sequence continues at coordinate 7,576 of VZTV01027579.1, forward strand.
ATGACACAGCTAAAGAGTGTGAAGTGCTTTGATGTTTTGAGACTTTTCCCAAAAGGAATTTGAAATATGTCACGTATGTCGCCCGCACACATCACAGAACTGCTATCTTCGTTATATTTTAATTGCTTGGGAAAAAAATATCCCGTGACACAAGGATTTGAAGGTGGCCAACACCCTCTCCTCGCTGGCCATCGGTAATACAGGAAAACTCAATTTCTTTTCTGAGGTTGGCAAACATCTCAGCATACCCACACAACCTGCCAAAATCCTGAGGCATGCATTGCACATAGAAACATGTCCTAACACATTTTTTCATTAAAGACTTTTCTTAAAAGAAGACAAAATAAGTCACTCCCCACCCCCAATAAAACCAAACCACAAAACAAACCAACAAAAATCGGACAATATAATTTGTTTTGAATTGCCCCTTATTTATACTCGTTACAGTGTGTTTGCCAATTTACAGGCAGCCAATATAAAGACGACAAGAGGTGTAATCTGCTCAGGATTGTTCAAAATCAGAGAGCAAATATATCCCAGAACTCTGAGGAAGCATAAGCAGAGCAGCTACTCTGCTGGAAGCCTGACTGAAGGAGAACTGCAATAAATCAAGCACTATGCTTACAAGGAGGATGCCTTGCAGTTGCAAAGTCAGCATGGGACAAATTAGAGTGCAGGATGACCAAAATGTATGCTTTGAGACATTTTCATGCCATGTCCAGCAAACCGGGCTTACCTTAGAACAGACGTAGTTTGCAACAAGTGACAGATGATTAGAAGAGGCTTGCTGCAATGACAGTCTTCACTAGTAAAAATAAAGTAGGCACACTACTCATTCTTTACGTACCTATAGCACCACTATTGTTTGCGTCAAACAATTCTCGTGTCCTTGCAACAACACATTGTAAGCTTGTCTGGGCAGGGAACATGTGTTTTTGTACATGTTGGTAAAGATACTCTGAATGACCTCCCCTCAGCAGCCAGGCTAATGTTTTTATAAAACTAAGAACAAAATAATTTGTATGCATCCAGATGGCAATGTCATGTAAGCAATTCTCCAGAGCAGAGACTAAACTCCACAGGGTACAAGATACACAGCTGTGCGTTATGAGAGTGCTGATGTTATTCTATGCTGTGTTAGGAAACAATTTTGTCTAGAGGCTTCCCATGCCCTTTGAGCAGCAAAGGCTTGGGGACAGATCCTTGAAACATGTTTTATACCTCTGGGCACCATCTCTGCAGTTTGATTATTTCTTACTGGTCTTAAGAGAGGATAAAGTTCTGATATTCCAGTAGCATCTCTTAGTTGCTGAAGCAATTACACAAAATTACACAAAAACATCTGCTCTAAATCACCTATCTCTCCAGTTAGACAGAATACCTGCCTGGAAAGCTGCTAGTGCCTCAGAAGTGGTGAGTAAAGAAACATACTCTCTTCTTCATGAAGTGAAATAACCTAGGCAGTAACCTAGGTCAACGGATGGTTTCTGAACAAAATATCACAATCCTTGCTAAAAGCAGTCGGTATTATTCCAGCTCTCCATAATACATTTTTAATATACCATGACCACACCCATGCTTTCAAGCAGCTGAGGATAGACCACAATCAGAACCGCATGTACCATGCCTCTTAGTCACTCTTCACTTCTTACTTGCCCATACAAAGTCAAGCAAAACAGAACACATAATACGCAATGTGCTCTTCCTTTACATTATTGAGTATAGGAATATAGCTGACATTTGCAGAAAAAGGTGTTAAAAATAATGAGTAAGGCATCACGATATACACAAAAGAATAACTTAGACGCATCCGCGTTGCATTGTGTCACGGGCACAGTTTACCCCAGAGTGGATGTGATCTCAATAAAAACCAGCGGAGGTAACCCCGGGGTGGAAATGTTGAACACAGACACATTTAATTGCCTTGTGGAACCTATATTTCACTTGTGAAGTGTTAGGCACATAAATGAGGATGTATGAAGGATGTTATTCTTTACCTGCTAAGAATACTAACGTTCCAGTTGTAAGCATTTTCAAGTGACTGCCTGTCTTCTTTCTCTTTCCCCTTGAGTCTTAATGTAGAATATCTCCTACAAATTACACTGAGGAACTGTTTGCAGGGGTAATTATTCTTAGTTGTTATTCCTGATTCTTCTTATTCATCATCTGTCATTGGCCCTGCTCTTTTCAAGTAAAAAAAGTACACAAACCTGAATTACCTTACACTTCTTTTAAATAGGAGAAGCTAATTCAGACAGTAGCCACACAAGAATGAATCAGGAATAATTAGCTCCTTTAAACCCAAACCTCGCCGTAATACAAATCAACTTTAGCAGATTAGACCTTCGTTATGTTCAGTTTTACATCAATGACAACCCTAGGATCTCATAGCTTGTGAGTCAGCAGGGGTGAAACGTGAGCATTCAACCATTGGAAACTGGTTTGGCAGGTGCAGGGAAACTCAAAAAAAATATATGTAACTACAGTAACCACAAAGTTCCTACTCTTTTATGTATTTTATACTTGGGAGGCAACTACTTACAAGGCTGGGGCCAACATTCATAAAGACCAGGCCGTAGGATGTATTTTACACCTGGAGCACAGGGCAAGATGCTGAGAGGACTTTAGCCGTTTAAACTCTGTCCGTAACTCTGTTTGCTGTGCCATTATATATTCTACGCATGCAATTTCTTTCAACTAAGGAATAGAATTAGTCATTAAAAATATAATACAAATAGGCTCTACTCAGAATCAGAATGTTTTTTTTTCTGGTAGCAGGAAGAAATGGACTTCCAGCACGAACAACGTGAGAAACCTTGTTCCTGTACAGTGGTTTTGCTGCCCTCGGCACTTAAAGTGGTACAACACCACCCTGTCATGACTTGCCGTTTGAGACACATGCAGAATGCATCACCATGACACTAAAATAAAATAATTAAAAAAAAAAAAAGAAAGAAAAAAAAAAGGGGGGGAGGGGGGAAGAGAAGAGATCTGGTGAGGAAGCATCTCTGGTAACATGATAAGCTCAATAGTGCCACCTGCTGAGAAAAAGTTCAAGGCTTTTGTGCCTCCGAGCCATTCAGACAGAACATTTGATTTTACACTGCCTGCACTGCTCATGACGGGATCTTTTCACAGCCCTGCTTTGCATAACCTACCGCAGCAAGGCTCCCTTCCCTGGCCGGGCTCCGTCCTCTTGCAGAGGTGGACAAACACAAACTTGGACAGCATCTGTCTGGCAGTCGCCTAGAAATGTGTCTGAGCTGAGCGGCAAACGAGCGGTGGATTTAGAAGGTGGCATGTTATCCACCTGCCTCTTCCTCATGTTACAACAGTGGGTTTAATGGATCTATCTTCAAATTATTCTTTACTCATTCTTACTATGGTCTCCTTTCTTTGTCACCCTGTATTAGTAAATGCTCACAGCTCAAGCAGTAGGCGCTTTTTCCTTTGTTACACCTAAGAGACAAGTTATTTCAGAGATACAACCACAGTGTGCATGAAGGTAAGGAAAGGAAGGGAAGCAGACACAGAACATACAGTTTCCCCTGTCAAGCTCATAAAAATGAGGAGACTGCAGATCTCCTTCTGTAAGTGAATGCTTGTGTTTTCACATCAAAAGAGCTCAACCTACGTCAACACCGCTCAGCTTCTACACCAGTTAACGCAGCCCTTCAGTTAAACCTCCGAACAAAAGCCTTACAGTCGAGGTCACGCACCGGCAAAGTGCAAATACGGAGCTGAAGATCTAAATCCTCTTTGGGGCTGGACTTATTTCACCATAGTGCCAAGGCCACTCAGAAACAGGGAAGGATGTTTCAAGCACCTGAAAGGAGTCGAAGCATCAGAAACCTTGCATACCTCCACAAGACATGGACTACTCTTTGTAGGACATAGCCTGCTGTCCCTATACGCATATACTTAGCATTACCCTTGACAGAGATTGCCCTGGAACAGAGAGATAATTCAGGAGCCTGAAGCACATCAATTTTCCTTTTTCTTCCCTGCAACATCTTCTCATGGTAAAGAGTAAAACAAGAGGGGAAAAACCACAAACCACAAACCACACATGCCCTTTCAAGGTAATGGAACCATAAGGAAGAAGGACAAGGCTACAGACAGGGTGATCTGTTTCACAGTTTGTAAACTGTGCTTCCCAGGGTGGAAATGAAGCCTACATGAATAACCTGTTAGCAAGTCTAATTCAGGAAACGTTCTGAAGGGAAAAATCAAGTGCAACTCTAACAGTTTGCAGTACACAGCCTCTAGAGGTACAGCAAGGAAGGTCATCTTGACCCACACATTTTAAAATTAAACTGGTAAACTCAGTCAACTGCCAAGATCTATCATGTCCTACAAACCAGCAGAAAGCACCCGGTTTCCATTGCACAGAACCCAGTAACTCAGATCTAAAGATTCTCCTTAAAGCCTTTATCGGTACTTGGAAAAAAAATGGAAAAAAAAAAGAAAAAAGAGAGAAAATTCAGAGCAATTAGAGGCCCGGGTTGCTAGGTTGTCACTCATATTTCATAACAAAAGGTATTAATTGGGCTCCATGCAAGAAATCTGCCATAATTTTAAATAATCATCAAATTACAAAATTAAGTAGCCACAGGAGCTTTGATCTACCCTATTTGGTTTTATCTGAATTTTCTGTTCTAATCCCCATGATCTCTCAATAAATGAAAACAGAACACTACATCAAGCTTTCTAATAAAGACATTTCTGTGGGGGTTTTGTTTGCTTTCAAATGCTGTGTTCCAAAAATCGCATCACCAAAACTGCTTGGTCCCCTTCTCCACCACGGCACTTTTAAATTGACGTAGTTCAGTACACCAGTCACAGAGAAAAAGTAGTTCTTTCCCATCAATATTGAAGTTCTTCAGTGGCAGCCATGTACATTGATGATGCCTATGAGTTCCTAAGTGACTTACCTATAGGGCGGCACACTAAACTTGACCATCCTTTCACTTAGTAACAATTTCCTGGGAAAAAATAGAGGGTTTTTTGGTCCCCCCCCCCCCC
>VZTV01027582.1:0-11119 GCA_013400875.1 Anhinga rufa
ATTAATAGCAAGAACATTACTTTCAATCTATTTGATTCAATACAGTAATATGATATTCACTGATGTGATGGAGCTTATTTCACTGGGGACTTTAAAAGCAACACCTGAGATTGGAGGTTCAAATGGAGCCAACATACATACAAAAGATGAAATTTTTCTTCCATCCATGTGGTGGTGAGCTATACTTCCCCCCCTGCTCCCCAGGAATTTGTTAATGCTAAACTAAATGTAGANAAATGTAGATTTTGCAATTCATGCAGGACTGTTGCAGTGGAACTTTTGCAAGATCTGCAATAGAAAGAAGGTTACAATAATGAGGTTTTCAGTGTGGCATTTATAAAACTGGAGCTTAATCTTACAAAACTGACCAGTAATACCTGCTTATAGGCTTTCATTATGGTCGCCAGAAAATTACTTTCAGAAACACAGTAACATTTACAAATCCAGTAGTATAGCTTTCTTGAACAGTCTCTCAGGACTTAAGGTGACCTCTCATTAATACATTTTAGGAACAAAAATTCTTGAATTCAGATCCATCTCAATTTTCTAGAGTAAACATCTTACCCCTTCTTCTGAAGCAACAATTTTTCTTATTATGTCAGATACAACAATGTGATCATGTCTATTGTAACTGCTATGTTCTCATTCTGATTTTGATGCAAGTTCACTTTTCTCAGCTTCTCAAATGCTGTGGGATTCTAGCAAAATCAAGTATGACTGCAGGCTATCAAATTTTTATTGTGATATTAGTATTCTTACATTGAAGGGAGTGGCATGTCTCCAACTAGACAGAATTGTAGCTGTTCTGTCATCACATACCTGCTTACTTGCCCACTCTCTCTTCCACAATAGCTTTTTTTGTCCTCATGTTAGTATTCCTGACATGTGACAGAATCACCTCTGCCTGTGATCAGTGAGAATCCATCATCTTGTAGTCATTGACCCTGGAACTGATGTGACCAACAGTGCCTTTACAAAACCAAGGAAGAACTGTTTGGAAAGCTCACAGCTTATGTGAAGTTCTTGTTTATTTGGATGGCTATGCCACAGGAATAGAACAGAAAACCTCTCAACCCACCTGATTATTTAGATTCTTTTTACAGTACTGCTTCCACCGGATGAAAGCTAGGATTGAAAAAGTGGGAGGCTTGACAGTACCCTGAGATATTCTTTTGTACATCTACTCATGTAATGCAATCAAGGAATATTACTGAGTGTTAAACTGATTGTCTTCTGTATATTCAGTGCATGTTATAATGAAGATGTCATGTTACTGACCAAAACAATCTCTTTCCGGAGCTGCACTGAGGAATTCAAGTGCAGAATATAAGCAAAGGTATTTTCACCTGTCTATAGAAAAAAAGTACAGTGAAAGATTTGTCTGCAGGTAAGTAATGTAGCTAGTTACTACATATTAGAGATACATACAAACAGTGGAATATGCAATCAACCTTCTCAACTTGAAAAAGATTTTGTATTTTAAGTGGGCATTTTGAATTTTTTAAATATTTCCAAACATTATTGGATTTTAATTTTTCTAAGAGGATTGTTTTACTTTTCTCTTATTGTCTCAGAATGAACTAAGTTAAATGGCTTTTACTGCTTTTAATTTTTTTTCTTTCACCATTTTATTCCTTTTAGAAGTAAAACAGAATAGCAAGAAAAAAATAGAAAGTGAGAAATGAAACATAAATGCAGTTAATTCTGTTACAACCCAGATGATGAAAGTTATAATTGTAAAGTGTCGATCTTTGATTAAAAACAAATATCTTGGAGGAGGAAAAAGGTTCTTTTCCCATAAGAGGGAGGGGGAAAAAAGAGATTGAATGACCAGCTTACAAACACACTTCATTTATTCTAATTCAAAAGTCACTGATAAGATAGAAATTGTTTTCCAAGTGTTTAATTTACACATACCCTAGGGTTGATGATGGTTCTGCAAAAGGATTTTTTGGTTGAAGCATGATACAAAGATCTAGTAACCTCCAAGTAGAGGAATTTGGGAATCTAATAGCCTTGATAGGTATTAAACTAGATGCATTTCATTTAATTACCTGGGCTGGTTTTTCTTTGCATTTCTTTGCATGGGGTTTTCAGTGAGATTGGTATTTGCAAAAAGCAGAATGCTTCCTTGCCTTTGGAACAGAATACCAGGGGAAGCTTCTCTTGCCTCTGCTTCTGTGCTTCAGGGCTAGAAGGCAAAATAATTAGTTCCACACAGCTAGGAATAAATCACCCAGTTTGAAACATGATAGTGGCTGACAGCTGGTAATGTTGGAAAAAAAGATTTCAGTAAATTATTATTGATGAGGAAATTGGTATGCAGAGCAGATAATTCCAGTGTATGTATGTCTGCCTTTACAGTAGACTTAGTGTTGCTAAATTCTTCATAGATTGTTGGCTTTACCCTGCAAAATAACTATATATGGCAAGGATAAAGATTGTTAATAATCTAATAAGTGTATATATTTTTTATTTTTCCTTTTTTAGAAATTTTGTACAGTACTATATATTCCTTAGGTTTGTAGAACGTGTCAGAGGAAATTTATCATCTTCCAAATCTTTCAAGTCTAAACAGTACTAGTTCAGTCCTTGTCCCTTTGTTTTCCAGCGGGCTTGGAGATTCCATTGTGATTTATTTCATACTTTGTTGGGTAGAAAAGAAAGACCATATCTTGGTTATCTGTTTTATTTCTATCCATTATTTAAGAATTTCTTTAGAATTACTTTTTTGGAGGGGTTGGGTAGGAAAAAAGGATGGTAAAACAAATATAACATACATTATGCATTCTCCTTGAAAAGGATTCTCTAACTACTTGCAAGAACATAATCACAAAATTATTCATTAATTAACTATATGGGCAAAACGTAGACTATTCTTTGCTTTTTTCTTCAGATTACATAATTTTGGAGAACCTATAGTTTAGCTATTGTTTGTAATGGAGATTTGGGAGAAAAATGGAATAACAGCAATTATTTTATTGTTGATTGTGATTCCATAAAGGAAATTTTACATCTATTATTATACAAGTCGTCTGGATAGGGTGCTGGGCCATCTTGTTTAGACTCTGCTCTTCCTAGAAAGGTTGGACTAGATGATCCCTGAGGTCCCTTCCAACCTGTGGTTCTGTGAAGTGTTTCAGTTTGGATACATCAGTTGATCCAGTTCTAGTTTTCTGTCATTTTAAAGGCATGTCCTTGTTAGGAACCATCAGTTATCTGACCCTGCAAAAGGCACAGTTGTAGGTAGAGCGGGTTTTTTAGGTAGTGCCTAGCCATTAGTGTGACTTAGAACATTTCAGTGTACCTGCTGTTCCCTGGATGATAACGAAAAGCGTTATTCATTACTCCATACTGAAAAGTGTGCATGTAGACTGAAAGAATAGACAGGTTCACACTTTCTATGCATTACCTTTTTTTATTATTTTTTTATTTGGTACACAGGTAGGTGCAGTTGCAATGGGAAGATGCAGCAGTCATATATAGTACTGTCATACAGCTGTCGTCTTTCTCTGGTCACAGTAAACAATTATTGAAACATGAACATGCATGCTGTGCTTGTGCATATGCTTGTGCTGCCTTGGCAATCACCTTAATATATGCTGATTCTGATACACATTCTTGTGTATGATTTGCTCACAGCAGAAAGTTATCCTGCACTATCCCCTCTTCAGCCAGTTGGAGCCTTTGCAAGAGTGCTTCGCCTCCAGAAGTAAACACGAGTCTAAGAATAGCTCAGCCTTCTTTGTAGTATATTTTCATGGTTGGCTGTCTAAACTGCCAGCCTGTCTAGACAGCTGACAGCACTGAAAGCTCCTAAGGTCAAAAGCAGTCATGTAGGCTACTCTTGGGGATGCTACCTCCTCAGTAGCTGTACGTGTGGCTGCCAGGAGAACTTTTCAGTCAGAACTAGTAGGGTTCTTCTTGAAGCTCCATGGGCTGGCTACAAACATGCTAATAAGGCATTAAGTAATAGATATGAGTGTATAAAGAAGGAATTCTTAATTCTTAACAGTTATTTCTGACTCACGTGAGATGTCACTGGTTATGCTTTTTTGGTGCTCTTTAAAATTTGTTTTGTAGTGTCATTTGTATTGTGCTCAGATTTAAATTGTAAGCATAACTCAGAGGCAAAATACTTTTTTTCCTAAGAGAAATTAATGATCAAGATAAATGAAAACCAATTTCAGTCCATTCCTTAAAAAAAAAAAAACAAAACACAAACTTCACATAGTTCTTCTGCTATCAGTAATATATAGATTGTGTACAAAGCTGGGTCATAAGTTTACATGTGCTTGCATGAGAGAAATAAAACTGGTATGGAGAATTTTATACCAGGATATCCCTTCAGTGGTCAAGGCCTACAGAGAAACATTAGTAAGGTTTCCCTAAATTAGGCCCTTCTTCCTCCTAGCTCCCACTTGTAACACATCAATGATTTTTTGTGACTAGATGTTTAGCCTCCTGCAAAATATTTTACATTTATCATTACTGATTTAGACCATTTTCCAGAACTATGGTCCAGATGTAATTTTAATAGAGGTAGCGAAGTAGTAGTGTATGTGTGTAAATAGGTATTTGCTCTGTAATCACAGCAGCTCAGTTTTTCCAGGGTTGAAGAGTAAAACCTGGGGTTAGTTGCTGTATTTCCACTAACCAAGGATCTGCTAACTGCTGTTCAACAGCTGAGGCAAAAAGGCTAGTTAATGCTTTCATTTAGTTTTCTAAATGCTGGACTTTGGGGTTGTCTGGTTACATTCTTTCTTACAAATGTCTTTGAGAGAATATCTTGCTATTAGCGTTTTGGAGTTAGGTGCATACCACATGTCATTCGCCAGTTTAGGATGTACATTTGCTGATGCAAGAAGAACTTGTCAGGAACAACAACAAGGAAGCAACTGAGAAATCTGTACCTGGTTTAATACTTTGCTGATAAATTTGTTTTTGACTGGTTATCATAGTGTTAATGTGTCTGTTTCTTGTGATGTGTGTGGGTGCATAAAATAGGTTTATTATTAGGTCTTCTCAGTCTGTCAAAAGATATATTCAGATCTCAAAATCACCTAATTCTACACCCGCAGAGAACAAGGCTGATATATTTTCTACCCAGGGAATGACACTTTGTGCTTGTCCACCATATAGCAAACCACCATGTAAGATGAAAAAGCAACATGCCAGTACAGTAAGGAATATGACAGTACCAAAGGAAATACTTAAAATACTTCTTCACGACTTCTTAATTATCAAGTGACTTTTTTGGTTATATATGCAGTAATGTTTTTCTCAGCCTTTTTCCTCTCACATTGTTAATACATCGATCATCTTTCAGTCACACAGTGCCCAACCTCTTCAGAAATTAGGAATAATACCTGTTCTTTGTTTATATCAATCTTGTAAATATTGTTTAGACTTCCTTGCTCTGAATTCTTTCCTGATTATAGAAAAGGTTGCTGATTACTTTTTGAATCTTGATGGTTTTGGTTGCATTGCTTCATGTTTTGATGTAGAATTATCGGAACTAGGCCCTTGCCTCCTTCTTTTGCTTTAAGAACATTTTAAAGAGTTTAAGATGATTCTGGATGGTTTTGCTTGCTATTTTCTTAAAATTTACTCCTCTTCTTTAAGATTGAAAATCTTCAAGAACAGTTAAGAGACAAGGAGAAGCAAATGAGCAGCTTAAAGGATCGAGTGAAATCCTTGCAGGCTGACACCACAAATACTGACACTGCCTTGACCACTCTGGAAGAAGCACTGGCAGAAAAAGTGAGTATGGAAAGCCTAAGGCCCTTCCTTCGAAAGGTACTTCTGTTAATAACCTCGTCTTTTCCGTGTGTTTCCTGGACCCCGTGTACAAGACATCTCCAATGCAACGCCACAGGGGCATGCTTTGCCTCTGAGGGCTAAGGGATCAGGAGAGGGGTTGCTGCAGGGATGCGTCCCTCAGTAGAGGGCACTGCAGGATACGCGGAGCGGCAGCCCTGGGCACGGCTTCTGTGCGATGAGGAGAGCATGAGGGTAGAGCTGAGCCACCAGCTGTTAGCTACTCACCATCCTTTCATGTGAAAGAAATTGGTGTTCTCATGTCGCCCTCTCTTTCCATGGTGCATCTTTGGTACAATTGCGGGATACCTTACATTTCAGCTGTGGATTCTTCTGCTTTTTTTCTATTTTATTAAAAAAAAATTCTGCTGATACTTTATTTCCTTTTGTCTTCTCTCCTCAGATATTTTAATAGGAAATTTATTTTTAAAGTTTTGCTTTGTTTTTTAGTTCCCAGTATTGAATCAAAATGAATACTTATCCTGTTGTAGCTGCATTTCAGTCTCACTTTATTTGCAGCTTTATTGTTCTTGTATTTTTTTTATGCTTGCCCAGTTCTCAGGAGAGAGCAGACTGAGGGAACAGCCTTGTCTGTTCTGTTCTGGTGGGGCAACTTTTTGGAATTACTCTATATTTTTTCTTGATTTCTGGAGAACCAGGGTTACGGTTCCTTTAGTCTCAGATTCTATAGATGTGGAGATACAGTAAAGCTTTCCCTGGTGTTGGGGAGTTTGCTTAGATCCCTTCAGCTTTCAAGATAACCAAAGCTGATATCTGGTGTACAGAAAAGTTGTTTTGTTGCCTTTTCTTACTGCATGTTGATCCTGGTGTCACATATGCACTACTCCCCTTCTTCTTTGAAGGGGACTTAACTGTACATTTTGGAAAAATAAGATTCAAATAAGTAAGGAAGCAATACGTAATATATCCTGGTCTTGGTTAATTTTGATTATCAGAACCAGATAAATTGTGTTGCATTGTAACAGTACTGTGAACTGATATTTCTTAGCAATGAATCCATAGATTTCTGCAGTTTCCTCCTTCTTGAGGGACCTGTTTTACAACAGTAAAGAAAAGAAAATGGCAATATCCTACACTCCTCCTCCTCGTCTACAGTGTGTAAGAAGTGTTGTGATAAGAAGCCTCAGAAGTTGAACTGACTAAGAGGGATTTTCTTCACAGAGTGCTTTCTTTTGTCAGGAAAGGACCATTGAGCGCCTAAAGGAGCAACGTGACAGAGATGAACGAGAAAAACAGGAAGAGATCGACAACTACAAAAAAGACATTAAAGACCTGAAAGAGAAAGTCAGCGTTTTACAAGGAGATCTCACAGAGAAAGAGGTTGACCAGCAGAATGAATCTGTTGTGTTAGAATTGTTTGTTGTATATGTATGTGTAATATTTTAGATGAAGAAAACTGTTCCTTTACAGTAATGCTCCTTCAACAAGTTTATCTAGTAAAATATATTGTTTGAGAATTTTTCAAAGCATAAATATTTCAGAACCACCTTTTCATGGATAGCATGTAGTCCCCTTATTTGCAGCAGTTAATCATATTAGTAGTGAATGACTGATGGTCAATGATAGCATTTACTGGAGCTATGCTTATAGACAACTGAAGGCAGAGAACAAGCTTGTTCCTGTCTAAATATAGGGAGGAAAGGACAGAGGTTGATCAAAGCTGTGGGTGCCAAAAGCATACAGATAATGTTTATTCCTTTATACAAACAATACAGCTAGTTCTTTTGACTCTGAAGAGTCCTTTTTTGATAATTGAGTTGGTTGTTGGTAATGAGCCAGCTGGCTAGACAAATTAACCTAATTATATTAGAGAAATATAAACGCTCTCTGTTCTTCTCTTGGAATTGAAACATTCAAGTCTACTTACAGTCTTTTTTCAAAACTCAAAGTAAAACTATACAAAAACTATGCATCCAGGAAGTGCTAAGATTTTGCCTACATGGAAGTCAACATTTGACAGGAAAAAAACCAGCACAAAAATGGTTCGGAAAACAAGAAGTTGAGATGTCTTCTGGAGATAGGTAGCATGAATCAGTTTCACCCCGTAGCAGCTGTATACAGAAAAACTTTGAACACTCTCACTTTTAGGCACAGATGCCAGATCTGCTAACCACATACGATTTTAAAATATTATTTTATTTAAAACCAATTTTTCTTAAATATGACTTACTAAAGCAAATGGTTTTAAAATTAATTTAGACAAGGTTTTATTTTAATCCTGAAAACCTGAATTAAATCAAGCTGTCTTAAGTCAGTGATATGAACATCCTGACAAAATATGTTGTTCTAAGTTGGATCCTGAACATAGTGTGAAGCGGTAGGAAGAAAATAAAGACAAAATAAGAAACTAGCTATTGCACATAGAGAGTATGTACTTGATAGTTATTTTACGTCTTTTGTTTTAGTCATCCTTACTGGATCTGAAGGAACATGCTTCATCCTTAGCTTCATCAGGACTGAAGAAAGATTCAAGACTCAAGACACTAGAAATTGCATTGGAACAGAAAAAGGAAGAATGTTTGAAGATGGAAACTCAGTTGAAGAAGGTGATCTATTTCATATTTATATATGTGTGTAAACATTCAGACATTGGCCATGCCTACACAGAAAACTTTAGGTCTTAAGTTAGAATCCTGTCAGTTGCTTTTCAGCAAGAACTGTGAAGTTGTGTCCATGAAAACCATATTACAAGCTAAGCCCATCAGAAAGTAATTTTCAGTCACTGGTGCTAATTTTGTACTTCATTTACAAGCAGTAACAATCCTGTTGACTTTTTTTTAACAGGTACTAGGAATTAAAGACTTAGTCTGCTTCAGTACAGTTCATAGCAGTAATTGTGCCATTAAACTGATGTAACAGCTAAAAAATTAACAGCTAAACAGTTCGCATACCAATTATCAATGCTCATAGATGTTAATGTGATAAATTCAGATGCGTGATCGGCCCGGCCCATAGGAATGCATAAAAACAAATGAAAAGACTATATTACCAGTGAAATGTGTGATCTTCTATTTGAATCTCATTGCCAGTCATAGCTGATACATTGGTAGGAGTTTGCTGTTCAGAAGAATAATACCCCATTACAAGCAAGCTAATTCATTTGAACAGAATCTTTGGGTTATGTTTGCATTGCAGGCCACCTTTATTTTAGCTGTGAGTAGCATAAATACTGCACTGTTTAGAGGAGCATTGTTTTGATTTTAACTTTTTGATTTTGAAAGAGCAAGCAATGAAGAAGAATGAACACTAACCAAAAGAGTGATAATACTTGTATTTATAAAATTAGAACAAGGCAAAAGGCAACATGATTTTTTAAAGACATTTAAGTCTTGGATTGTGGAGTTCTAGCTGTTTCTTTACATCTACTCAGGAAAAGGAGTGCCTGTGCTGTAGTTTGGAACTCTGTCCTAGGTTCTCAAATCAATGTGAGATCAAATTTTGAGTCATCAGTTAAGACCTGTTAGGATTTGTGTTGTGTGGGTGCAAGGTGGGTGCTCATGTACCTGAAAACTCTGTATAAGTGAAACTCCGTATATGCATATTTAGACCTATGTTTGCCCTTCTTTTAATTCTATTACACAAAATGAATGGCTCTGTTATTCAGTATCAACAAAGCACAAGAGCAAGAAAAGAGTTGCACATTTAATTGGCCTCACAGGCTGTTCTCAGCATACCATACAGTACATGAGTATTTCAGAAGTCCTGAAGGACCCTTTCATTTGAATTCTCTGTCATGAATTGTAGTTTCATCCTTTTGTCAGTGTGTTACTGATAATGAGTCAAGGCATATATTGTAGGTAAGATTTGCCAGAGATTGTTACAGCAATTGGATGATTGTATTAGTTTGTAGGTAGATAGCTGCAGTGGAGAACATTGTTACAATTACTTTAAGGAAAAAAAAAAAGTACTAATTGGGAGAGCACATAACAAATAGGATATGAAAAACCAATTGCCAAAATTCAATTAATTAGGGAATGTGTCTCCATATTTAGCATTTGTAAATGTCCAGCTTTTCACTGCTTCCCCTGAGATCACTTTCCTCACTATAAGCAGTGAGTTTATCAGTAGTATAAGCAGGTATGGAGGTCAACCAAAATCTGGTGAAGCACTGCTAGCTAAAAGATGAACATGCAGTTAATTTGCACTGTGATGACAGCTCTTCATTTTAATTCCTTTAGTCCTACCTCTGCTCATTCCATTTTAGAGAGGATCATGCTTAATAGCTGGTATCTGGGAACATTACATAAGGACACTGAGCCAGTTCATAAGACCATATATTTTTATTATCTAATCTCTTTTGTTTCAGTAAACAATTAATAGGGTGAATTATTCTCCTGTGATCCTTTTTCTGAGGGTTAAAATGGGAAAACAGCTCAAATGTAGAGAGCACTATTAATTGTACAGGACAGCTCTGGGACAAATAACCATATTCTTGATTTGGTTCTGAGAAAAATAATGAATGTAAATTCATTGTATTGTAAACACAAATAGATTTGCATCTTCCAATCCAAAGAAGCTACCCAAATAATTCAGTCAGGATGGTTTCAGTTCTGCAATCAAAGAAAATTGATAGCCTGCTATTACCTGTGTGCTGTGCAAAGCCCTTCCATAATACTCTGGGTATCTGCTCCTCTGCTTCAGGCGTTTTTGCTTACTAGGACATTTGGACAATTGTTGCCTGTGCAAAGACCCTAAAGTACTCTCTCAAGTCCTACTGAGGCAAAATCATCAATACCATGTTCCTTTTTTAAATACTGTTTTATGTTGGGCTACTGCTTTCTTCTTATTCAATGGAAAATTCATATTCAATGGAGATTTTTTGGTGCTAGGAAGTCAGTCCACAATGGCTTTTTATAAAGGAATCAAAGCTCTAGGACCCAGGTATGCTTTCATGTAATTAACCATGCATTTGCTTTCCTCAAGCTGTACCGAAGAGCACACTTCTTCCACTGGTCCTCCTTGATTTCTAGAACCAAGTCACAGTTACTCTTAGTTACTCAAGAAGATATATTTATATAACTTGAATATGTTTCATATTTATGAGTAAGTTTAGAAACTTCGTTAATAACCTTTTTTCCTAGCTGTTTTTAATTTGCCAGGGTTTTTTTTGTCACTTGCAGAAAAGTAGAAAAATGTATTTTTAAAAGGCTTTCTCTCTCTAAATGCATTGCAGATATTTATTCCGGCAGTTCGACATTTTCAAGGTGGATTAGTTCCTTGTCATCCTTGAAACAACTATGATAGATAATCTAGCTCCAATTTAAAGCTTATAAAAACT
>VZTV01027598.1:1459-14420 GCA_013400875.1 Anhinga rufa
TCTATTAATAGATAATTAGGGAATTGGAAATTTAAACTAGGACAAAAGTTTGTGTCTGGATTCTTGATTGTAAAGTGAGGCAAAAAGAATCTCAACTTGCTGAGATATTTACTTTAAAATCTATGTGCAGATTTTGTTGTTTGTTCATGCTTTTATTTCCTATTTTGCCTTTTTTCTTCTGTATCTGGCAGCCTCTGCTGTCTCCATTCCCATGCACAATCCACTTATGAGCAGAAGCTACCAAGATAAAACTAATCTCAAGGGATGAATTTTCTCTTCCCTTTTCTATTTCATAACTGCATTTCAAACATTTCATCAATGTTTGATAGGTGATATCAGTGTTTTGTTGCTCTCCACCCCAAAGACTACCTGGGAGGTCTGTACAGTCATTGCTGCTTCTCCTCTCATACCCCAACCAGCTCTGTGTTCAGCAGGGGATGTAGTCTGTAGATAACTGCTGGAGCATGGCATTTCCAAATGGGAGGTATATGGTCTGCTACCCTTGTGAGGTTTCCGTATCCTATCCTATTTCAGTTTTCTTTCACCCTGTTACTGGCATTAGTGCTGCTCATGAACAGATTAAAAGCAATGCTGTCATGATTGGGTTTTACTATGTCACTGCTTATTTTATCAAGATCATATAAGATCAACAGAAGAAATTCAGTCACAGAAGTTAGACATAAACTCAGCACAAAATCCAAAATGGAAGTCCTAAGCCACAGGGGAGTTTACAAGACAAAATGGAGGTTACAATTTAATATGGATATAAGCCACACTGTTGCAATGAGCAATGTACTTCCTCGGTTCCTTGAGGACTGAGTCTAAGTTTTTCTAAAATGCTAAGCAGATTTTCCTTTGACCTGATGCCTCATGGATCCAGTCAGCAATGCTAACTGAATACCACCCAGAAAATCTCAGCACAGCAAGTTTATAAGTAGTACAGTGCTAGCAATTTTCTTCAACACGAGTGACAGGAAGAGCATTCTTGCAGCAAAGAAGAGGTGGACATGTTTCACAGCATCGCCAAGATTTTATTTTTTCCCTAATGTCTGCCAAATCATTCAAAACAAAAGGAGGCAGTTGGCAGGACTTCAAAAGGAGTTTTGTGGATGAAGTAACTCAAGCTGCACTGCTTTACCTGGCTAAGCTCTTAGAGACCAACAAAGATAAAACACATAGCTTTTGGGTCAGCCAGGAACCTCTTTGCAAAAGTACAGATGGAAAGTTGCCTGGTCATTGTAATGTAACAAGGTATTCAAAGATGATAATACAGTACATTGTCCTTTAATTTTGGATGTGCATTTCCTTGAGAGATAAATCAAAAGTGTGCTTTAGATAGGAGAAGAAGTATCTTAGGACAAAGCAAAGAATACATACCCTACGTGGATTTTTCCTTGGTGTAAGGGCTTGTTATCAATTTCTTGTGCATTTTATTCAGCCTACAGTTATTCTTAAGAATTGAAACTGCTAGCTTAACAAAGCAAGTATCTACATAATCAAGAGCAGAACTGACCAGTTTCTTTTCCTCAATGCAAAATTCTGACATTTGATAGTATTCTAAATGGAACCAAAAAGGCATCTCTGGCTGTTTTGAGGCAAACCTTAGGTAGTCACTAAAGGACTAAATATGCTCCCAGGGAGGTATGATATACCAATTTGTATGATATACCAATTGGATCTGGTGGCATTTAACTATATTCTATAGTCACGTAAAAGGAGAAAAATCATTAAGACCAAAAAAAAAAAATGGGTGAACTCTAAATGCTTATGGCAATTTATCAGCATGGCCTGTTGTTTGTAGCAGTGTCTCAGGACAAGCAGGGTTTTAGAGGAAGGAGACTAAAGGGGATAGCAGTCCAGCTTCAGCAATGGCATAGGATAGGGTGTGGAAGAGTTATTGACAGAAGGAACAGGTTCAGATGCCTGAGCACAGAAATGCTGTGGCGCTCATAAGGGCCACATCAAACAGACTGCTAAAATCAAGGAGAAACTTATATTTGATTGACAGGTAGAGAGAACTAATAGAAGAAATCAAAGGAAAATGTTTTGAAGCAGCAAGCAACAGGCAAGTGATAGTTACTCTTATCTTCTGGCTATCTTAAAACAGCTGAAGGAAAGCTCCAAGGCCAGAGAAGTTACAGCAGCAATGTACAGGTTCCTATACATGCACATGTGTATAATGCAAGCACACACACACACACATACATGTGCACAAACATTGCTTTTTTTCCTTCTTGACATGTGTGGTCATTTCGAAAACATTGCAGGTCTAATAATGGAAAGCCTTCTGTGACAAAGTCTGGAAACTTGGCCATCTGTAGCTGATTTCTACTAGATGATATTTTTGTGGAAGAATGATGCAGTCAGTGAAGCTATAAAATCAGTTAATCTTATTTATAAATTCTGCTGTCATATCTGTAATCTGCAAAATCAACACAGAAGAGCATTACAATGAAGTAACAGATCATTTTCCCATCACAAATTAGTGCAGACTCACCCAGCACCATATTTCAAACTTTGTTTCATTCTAATAAAGAATTTTGTCTTTCATTGTGCTATAGCTACATACCCTCAACTGACTTGGAAAAAACAGATTCAGTATTTCCACCAGCCTTTTTCCCTGTCAAATTGTCCATAATTACAGCTAAAAGTTAAAATTAACTGAAACTCTTTTTAATCCCCTGAACCCATTTTATGGCAGGTAGGTAAGGAAAGCAAGCTGAGGAGGGGCCTCTCAACCAGCAGGCTCGGGAGACTTTCACATATTTCCCATGTCTCTTAGGAATAGAATAAGCAGGGATTGTAAAATGCTGTCTTAAACTTGTGTCCATGCAATGTGTTCTGTCATATTCAGCAGATTGCCCACAGCATGCAAGTAAATTCTTTAGATTTAGTAATAAATAGTTATGTTTTTGACTAATTCCTCTGAAGAAAAATGGCATGGTGAGAAATAATGGAGCAGCACTTTTTATTTGATAACCTTGCTTATAGGCTCTTTTAGCACCACATAAATCCAGCAATTGCATAGGATTATTTGGCAGCATGAGTGTGAGAAGATGGCTGGGCTGGTACTGAAAAATAAGGTATTAAGAAAGGCTTTTTAAGATTTATGGAAGGAAGGACTGCCACTGAGAGAGAACTCTACATGTCCTTCGACTAGTAGGAGAGGACAAAGTGTGTCAAGATTTTTCACATCTTTCCCACCAGCCTTGGAAGAGGACCGGCGGTCTGTTTCATTCATCAGCTCTTCCTTGTGTCCAGCCCTACAGTGTCCGATGACATAAGTGAAATCCAAGAAGAGTCAACTGTCAGGGACATTGACTTGGGGGTGTTTTACACTCCCTTAAATAGAGCTCGAGCGTATGGACTCAGAGTTGTTTGAAATGAAAATGGAAAACTCTGCAGCCCTTAGCATTTTTTTCAAGCACATTTTTTCCAGGGCTGGGAGAAGCGAAAGGGGTTTAAAAGCAAGGTGGCCATCTGCCAATGCCAGAGATGTGTTTCAGAGTCACGGGACAACCTGGTATGATACTAGGAATCATTTGGTGAAGTTCATAGGACTGTACTACAGCAGGTGCTGTGGTTGGGAGGCAGGCGTGACAGACAAGAGGTTTGCACATGTAAGCCAAATCGGAATTGGAGATTTACTGTTATTCATCAGCAGCCTGTCAATGTTAAGGTGGAAAAAAAAAAAAGTCATATGAGCTATTTTCACCCAACAGTGTGGGATGTCCTCTGTAGTGTTTTTGGAACAGGTCAAAATTCATATAAAACTGTCAGAATTATCTGATAAACTTCTAGCCAAAAACTTCCACATAAAAAATTAAAGATGAAAGCATATGCATCTTCAGAAGGGAAGATGTTCACAGACTAAGGGCAGATGCTTTGCACACATGGATAATACTTTATTATGCTTTATCAGCATTATCTTATATTTATTAGAAATATCATATAAATATGTCTGAAAGGCTTTCAGAAGATGTTTGTCCTTTAGCTTTAGAAAGTAAGGAAGGTTTAGAACTATTTTGATGAAGCAGGAAAGATTAAAAACTCTAAGGGTGGCTTGGATCCTTTCAGATGGGTGCCTTTTTATCCCTTCGAAACTTTTTACAAAGCACTGCTGTGATCGCAGTTTGAAAATGGGGGTGATGGTTTGTACTGGATATGTTCTAAACATCTCTAGCTTTCTTCTGTATGCTGTCCCCAAAATTAAGGGGACCACTGAAGTACAGCAGCATTAGAATGATATAGGCAGAAAATCAAGCTCCTAGCCGTGTAAAGGTGACACTGACAGTCAAGACAGTGTCATGCCTTCAGCAAGGCATTCGATACTGTCTCCCATAACATCCACATTGACAAGCTAAGGAAGTGTGGGTTGGATGGGTGGACAGTGAGGTGGATTGAGAACTGGCTCAACAACAGAACTCAGAGAGTTGTCATCAATGGGGCAGAGTCTGGCTGGAAGCCGGTGACTAGTGGAGTCCCCCAGGGGTCTGTACTGGGTCCAGTCCTGTTCAATATATGCATCAACGACCTGGATGAAGGGATGGAGTGTAGCCTCAGCAAGTTCACTGATACCAAGCTGGGAGGAGTGGCTGATACACCAGAAGGCTGTGCTGCCATCCAGCAAGACCTGGACAGTCTGGAGAGCTGGGCCGAGGAGAACCTCCTGAAATTCAACAAAAGCAAGTGCAAGGTCCTGCCCCTGGGAAGGAACAACCCCAGGCACCAGTACAGGTTGGGGGCTGACCTACTAGAAAGCGGCTCTGCTGAGAAGGCCATGGGAGTGCTGGTGGGCAGCAAGTGACCCTGAGCCAGCACTGTGCCCTTGTGGCCAAGAAGGCCAAGGGTATCCTGGGCTGCATTAAAAGGAGTGTGGCCAGCAGGTCGAGGGAGGTCATCCTGCCCCTCTACTCTGCCCTGGTGAGGCCGCATTTGGAGTGCTGTGTCCAGTTCTGGGCCCCCCAGTTTAAGAAGGACAGGGAGCTGCTGGAACAAGTCCAGCGGAGAGCCACAAGGATGATCAAGGGGCTGGAGCATCTCCCTTATGAGGAAAGGCTGAGAGACCTGGGTGTGTTCAGCCTGGAGAAGAGAAGACTGAGAAGGGGATATTATCAATGCTTATAAATATCTGAAGGGTGGGTGTCAAGAGGATGGGACTGGACTCTTCTCAGTGGTGCCCGATGACAGGACAAGGGGCAATGGGCACAAGTTGGAACACAGGAAGTTCCACTTAAATATGAGGAAAAACTTCTTTCCTGTGAGGGTGCCAGAGCAGTGGCACAGGCTGCCCAGAGAGGCTGTGGAGTCTCCTTCCCTGGAGACATTCAAACCCCGCCTGGACGCGGTCCTGTGCCCCCTGCTCTAGGTGTGCCTGCTCACGCAGGGGGGTTGGACAAGATGATCTCTTGAGGTCCCTTCCAACCTCTACCATTCCATGATTCTGTGATAAACATTGTGCTAACAATTATGTTTGAGTTGTATACATGAACAAGTGTTCTTCAGAATGGTTTAGCTTACTGAGGGACAATGATTCCTCCAAAGTCCTATAAGTCAGGAAATAGCTGTAGTTCAGCTTCCCTCCCAAGGTATCAGAGGAAAACCATGTCTGTGGGAGCTGGAGGAGAGTATTTGTTTTACTGCCAGTGTTTGCTGAAGTATATTGGTCCTCAGTATGGTGAAATTTTACTGTCTTATTTTTGCACAGCATTAATTTATTTTGCTGTTATAAAAGCCCAACCTTCATGACAAAGATATTGCTCAGTACCTACAGCAACAATTCTACCAATAAGCCTGATGCAGGCAAAAGTTTTCAGTGAGAGAGTGACTATTTTAACTTTGATCTCCACTGGAGACTCTAAAAACAAACTCCTCAGGTTTCAAATTTACTGGCAGTCTGGCACATCACTGCCATAAACACTAGGACAAAGAGAAAAGGTTTTTTTCTATGTCTGCATATAGAAGGATATTAATTATAAATAATGAGTTGAGACTGCCTGCAGGGCAGCTGTGGTTCTTTTAATGAATATTGTCTTCCAATGGCTGAAATAAAATGTCAAGACTGGTGGAGGTTTGCAATTGGAAAAGCTATATAAGCTATTTATAAAAGCAAATAAACTGTAAAAACATATTTGCTAAATGTTTTTGGCTTCTTTAGTGCAGCTGTACACTGAATTTCTTAGTAAAACATCTATCCTCATCACTGGTATAACCTCCCAGAAGTACCGTATGTGCAACGTACTCGGTGAAGATTAGAGTTGTCCCATCTAAAGCCGGAGAATGTATTTTCTGTAAAGCTAAACCCAAGAATATCAACCATGGTGACGTTTTTGAAGAGACACATTAGGATAGGTGGAAGGCCTTGTGCTTTACTAAAGGTTTTTCCCAAAGGTGATATCAAGGTGATCAGGACAAAACAGCTTTATAAAATAAACCTGCTTTAATCATTCGAAATTTTGCTTAGACTAAACAAACTCATCTGAAAGTACATAGTTTTAGGCAAGCTATCATATTTCTGCAAAATTTCTGCAAGATCCACCTCGGTGCCTCCGAAGTAGAAGAGCAAACAGTATGACAGCGAGACTGTCCAACTGATGAGGCGTGCGGGCGAGCGGGCAGGACACGGACGGGGAACGCAGCTGTGGCCAGGGCAGAAGCCGGAGGGGAGCACGGCCCTGTGAAGCCTTTCCAGAGGTGCTAGAGATGCCCAGAGCCTTCCCCAGCCTGGCTTTGCTGCCTTGGGAGAAGCATCTCCCCGCTTGGCCTTTGCTTCCCCCGCAGGCCCGGCCCTCGGCCGCCTCCCTGCCCACGCCGCCACCGCGCCCCGGGAGATGGCGGCGGTGGCTNCGGTGAGCCCGCGGCTCCCTCCTCAGCGCGCCCCGCGGGCTCTGCCCCGCGCCGCCACCAAAGCAGCAGCGGCGGCAGCGGGTCCCCGCCGGGGACGTCGTGCGCTTCGTGAACCGAATTGGGCCTGTTCCAGCGCGCGGTTGTTAACGTGTTTCTTAAGGAATTTCTCAGGCAAAACACACAAACAACAACAACAACAACAAAAGAGCGATGATGTTGTTGTTGTTGTTGTTGCCGGTATTAATTGCCCAACTGAAAATGAGCTTAAAATAACACATTATGGGGATAAGAGAGGGGCTGGGAAGGAGGGGGAGCACTGAGGGAGTTTTAAAGAATTGGAGGAATTCATCTTCATTGTGGAGGAAATTGAATGTTTCTGCCTTTTTGTTTTGTTTTGTTTATTTGTTCTTTTCCCAGTAAGTCACCAACAGATACTTCACGAAGTTAGCCACAGCTCAACACTGTTGGAAAATATTTTTGTATCGGAGCGGGTAAAACATTAGCAGTGCAGTAAACACTTTAAACTTAGAATTGCAACAGATACAGTAAATCACATGTTGTTTGCGTGTCTGAGCAAGAATCCCTGGAGCTGCACTCCCCACAGCAAGTTCACCTTGGGACAGTTCCCCAGAGCATCTTTGGCTTTTGCAAGGCGCCTTTTATGGTTCCTTGTATTTTCCTTCTGACACACAGATTGCAGGACTGGCTGATAAGTAAAGCTGGCCAGATTTTAGGCACCTGACTTATGCCAAACGCAGGAGGTGCCTGGGTTCTTTGATGATCGATGGAAGCGACAGGCAAATCCAAGTGTGACTTTCCCTCCAGATCCAGTTCTGGAGGTGGCTTGCTCTCTGATGGTTGTACAAGGAACACGCGCCCTAACGCAGGCACTGCAGTTCGATCTCTCACTCAGGTGACATCTACCCTGGCTTTTGTGACTCAGTGCCCTCGCCTTCTGCGGACAGTGGTTATTGCTGGCGCACTGGGTACCTCCCAGTCTGATAGCTGTCAGCCAGAGGACACAAGTCAGCCAGAGAGCTGTAGCTGTCTCATTTCTAGATCGTAAATAGATGGTAAATACTCCCATTCCTCTCTGTTTAGGCTTTTTTTTTTTTTTATTACTTCTCAGCTGAGTTCATAAACTCAGTTACCATAGCTATTTCAGAAATATTAGCTGGTTACTGGTGGGGTGGGAGGTGGCCCGCAGCCTGTATGGGAGGGATGTGGTCGCCTTTTAGATGTGGTTCACAAAATGGAAAAGTTTGTGTAAAGGGAGTTGTCTCTGTTCTGCTCTTTCTTGAACAGGTGCCCACATTACAAACACCACCACAATTGGCGGTATTAGCAGAGAGGTTAATAAATTGGCTGATCCCAGCTATTCTTTCCAAATATCCTTATACTTTGAAAAGTAACAGCTCTGCTCGGTGAGAATAGCTCAGTAAGATGGTGGCCTGCTGACACTGTTACCTCTTCTGTGTGTGAAAGAGTTTTAATATTTGCTTCATTTTCTGTATTACTATGTAGGTTAAAAGATTTCTTCTTCCTAAAACTCCTTGCATTTTGGCTCGTAATAATTCAGACCTAGAAGGGCATCTCATCACTATGGTTTAAATGACCTTTCCAAGTTTGCCCATAAACTAAGATTGTGTCACACCACAGGGACGGGGGGGGAAGTGGGAACAGTTCTGTGACAAAGCCAATTTAATACAGCTGTATCTGTGTAAAGCTGAGACTGGCAGGAGTAAGCACCTCAGCGTCTAAGCCTGTTAATTAATTAAGTTATTAGCAAACTTTTTAGAGTAAGCTGTACACTCAGGAAATTAAATGACTGTAAAAGAATAGCAGGAAAGGGATCTTGTTTCTTTCCACAATTCAAAGAAATTACAGGCTCCTTTCACTGATGTTCACACACAGTGAAACTGGAAGCTTCATCCCAGTTTGCACTCGGTGTGGAAAGCATTAATTCTAACCTAGAGTTGCTGTCTCGTTAATTTGAACGCAATATTTGTACAGTTTGTTTTGAAATTAACTGCTATTTAAATGCTTATAAACATATTGGTTTAAGGGTGCTACTCAGTAGATCCCTGAGTGGTTTACAGACTGGAAAAAAAGTCTGGTCTTACTTTTCTGGATAGCTGATCACAAATATGGTAGTATTTTCTGTCCATTCTGAGTGCATCCACTGCTAGTGGAACATCTTTATACATGCTAATAGATAGTGGTAATGCCGTAAGTATCTAATGTAGTATGCTTTTCTTGCTTGCTTGCCAGACAGACATGTCAGAACTGCGAAGGACATTTACCTTCACATTTTCCTTACCTTGGCTAAATTCTGCTCCACTTATTCTAATTCCACACCTGTTGGTACACAAGTTGCTGAGACACATGAGATTCAGTGGTGCTTTGGGGTTGATGATGTCCTCCTTTAAATTTTTTTCAGCACAGCCAGTGGTGTCACACAGATGACACTGCAGCTACAAAGAGATAAGCAGGGGGAATGGAAAAGCTGCTGGCTCAAAACGACTGGTATGATATTATCTAAAAAGAAATGAACTGTCAGGAATTTGCCAGGTGCTGGTTCTAGCTCCAATTGTAGGTATCAGTTTTCCTGCTCTTAAGGTGGTATCCCGATTCGTATTGGACCTTCAGATTCAGTAATATAGTAACAATGATAGACATCTCTCCTGTTCTAAAGGCCAGGCACCACTGCCATTTTCTAGACGGAGGTATATTTCTTTTCAGGTTGAATTGTTGCAGCTCACTCTGTCACAGTTACGGAAGGTAGAGCCAAATTAATTAATTATGGAAGAGAGAGCTACTACGAATGAGTTTAGGGTGAACACTCCCATGGCAGTACTTTGAAGGTTTTCCTTTTTGTTCCTTCTTTAAACAATACTTCTATTGCTTGTATTGCATGGGAAATACCTCACTGGCTTTACTGAATTTTAGTTTGCATTTTTTAGGACAATTCAAATAAAATATGTATCCACTCATTAAAAACCAGACAAACAAACAAACAAAACCACCATATTCAAGAGTATTTTATCTTCAGTTTTCTTAGTATAGAGCACAACTTATACATTTCATAAATGTTACCAAGTGTACATGATATTACAGCTCTGTGGTAAGTGGAGACAGGATATTAGACATAAACACGGAGGTCACACAGCACCGGAAAGAACTGCCAGACACGGCTCTCGCCAGAGGAAGGAACCAGCTGATACTGGAAACAACTGCTGAAATCAGTATCTATCTATATACATTTCAGGCATGAACAGCATTCAGAGTTATGTGAAAGCAGCTGAAGTGATATTTTGGGGAAAAGGGCATCAAGGACAAATTAAGGACACTTCAGAGAATTTACTAAACCAATTTTTTTTCTTTTTTTATAAAAAGATTTTTCAGTTAAACTTAGATCACAATAAATTCAAAAATATCTTTGACTGAGTCAGAAGAGATTGGATGAGCTATACTTCCAAAGTACAGATCTGGAGGCTAGTAGATGCCAAGCAGGGAAACAAGAAAACATAAAATTATATGACTGCAGCAAAGGTGCCAACACACCTAGGGAGGTCATAATTTAGCTGTCTGGTTTCCAAGAATACACATTTGAGTAGCACATGGTTTCTTATTTCAACACAGGCATCAAAGTAGCAGTTCTGATATATTAGCAGACATGCAGACTGAGGACGTCTGAATAAATGCAGCAGTCTTTCATGAGATGCATTTCTCAAATGTGGCATGTTGATTAATATGCTAATTAAAAGCGTATATACGGAGCAACAGTGATCGCGGTCTTGTCTACCCCAGAGCTCCACCATCACTGTCGCTGGCAGAGCACCCCGCAGTACATACTGTTCAAACTGACAGAAGGAGTTTTTCTGGCATAGTTACACCACCTCCCTAAGTGATGTAAATTGAGCCAATATAAGCTCTCCCCTTCTGGCAAAGCTGCGTCCGCACCAGGAGTTCTGCAAACATAGCAATATCTGCTGGGGACGTGAATTTTTCACACCGGGAACTGACATAGCTATGTTGGCAAAACATTATAATTTAGAACAGGCCTAGAAAAAAACGCGTTTATCACCCCATCCTCAGCCATTTGTAAAGCATTAAAGAGTCCTAAATCCTTAACTTTCTGATAATGGTTATACTTTACAGACAGAAATTCCAGTTTCAGTGAGAGGGATAGTATGCACTGCTTCCTAATTCTTAGCGATTTCTATCGCTAAGGTGCTAGTGCCTTTGCTCGTAAATAAAATTTAACTGCTCTACAGAAGCATAACACTTTAAGTGACTGCCTGCCTCTTCTGTTGGGCTGGAATCTGGTCTTCTCCATCCTCAGCTGGGCTAGGCTGGAAGGACGGCAGGTACCACCATGGTTCCTGGGACCAACCACACAAGCTAAGTGGGTGTGAGTCCTCCTTTTCAGAGTTACAGTCAGCACCTGTAGTGAACCAAAACTGGCATTTTTTTCAAAATAAAGTATTTTTACTTCAAGTAATCTTATCAAAATAAGGGAAGTAGCAGATCATTTTTGCAACACAACCATGGTGGCATTTGTGCAAAGCTCAGGTAGGCCTGGTTTAATTGGACACCTTCAGTGTGGAAAAAAGTTCAGCCTGTCTCCTTGTAGTCTGTTGGTTTCTCTTATCACCGGTCGATCACAGTTTCCACAGAACATCAGGAGCAGGAAGGCAAATGTGAATGTTTGCATTCACATTTCCCCTTCTGCTGCAGCAAAGGTTACCACCAACTTGCTGGGGGTTACCCTCTCTGCCATCAGCTAGATGAGATGTGGCTGGAAGGGTTGTCTAGCCCTTGTCAGCCAGAAAGAGATGGGTAAACCATAATTCACTGTTTAAACAGGCTTTAACTAAGCTGGCTCATTTTAAGCAGCAATTCTAGCAATAGCTCAGCCAGAAAATCAGGAGTGGGAGGGTGTGCATAACCTCTAGGAAGAGGGTGGTGACAAGTAGCTGGCTGAGGGCTGCATATGGAAACCACTTCTAGTGGTACGGCAGCAGCCAGAGAAGAAAGGATGACTATACTGATGGCTAATACTGCTGGCGGCTTGCTACTGGCTTTATCTGGATGGAAATCCTCTAGATCCCTCACTTGAAAACTGCCTAGAAGAGTAACAACGGGCAGGGGGTGGAATTTCTAATATTCATGGGGTATCTCATATCTTTCACTCAAAAAAGAGAAGGCAAGAAACTTTCTTAATCAAAAGGAATAAAGTAAGGGCAAATGTAGGCAGGATATCAAAAAGCATCTCTGCTAGTGAAATCCATTAGCCTTGAAGTAATCTCCTAAGGGAACTGAAGACATTCCCATCACTTGGGATGTTTAAAACTAGGTTAGACAAAACACTAGGAAGTGTACAATGGGGGACAATCCAGAATCAGCAGGGAGAGGGATTAAATAGTCTTAATAAGCCTTTAACATAGCTGCTGTGATTTCAGTGCCAAGAATTCACATGTCCCTCTGCTCTCCTCCTTGCAGCTGCCATAATGGGAGATTATGAAATCACTGTAAATGAGGGCAATTAACTATTCTAATAGAATTTGATAATGTAATGGTGGCACATTATTCTTCCTCTTAGTCTCAACTAAGACTTCTCTACAGTGGATTTAAGTTGACTTTTAGTAGAACTATTACAGCCTTTTTTCCCCCTAAATTTTAAAATTCCCAAGTTGTTTATCTAAAACTTCCATCTTTTACTTCTGTGTTTAATCACTTGTTATTATTATCCCGTATCCTTCTAAAGCTGTAGTCTTTTGAGAATGTAGAAGAGCCAAGGGGTTCACTTCAGTAAGATCAATAGGTAAAAGACGTACTTTGTGGCATCGATATGAATTAGTATTTATATGTCTGTNTGTTCTGTAATTGTTAGGTCACTGCTGAAGTATTCAGATCAACAATGTATTGTTTATAAACATTGTCTAAGAAGAATTTATTGTTTCACAAATACCACTGTTTGCTGTGATCTCTGATAATTTTTTACATTTTCCTGGTGCGTCAATTTGATAGTGTGTCCTTAGGTCCAGATGACTGCTTGATCATGTTTACACTGGAACAGGGGGTACTTTGTTTAGTTTCACTGGGGGAAAAG
>VZTV01027600.1:7062-20740 GCA_013400875.1 Anhinga rufa
GGCGGGCGGGCGCGGAGCGCCGGGGGGAGCCGGGCGCTGCCGGAGCGGGCTGTGGCACCTGCCGGCGGTCCCGGGGAGCGGCCCTGTGCCCCGCCGCCCCCGCCTCCCGGGTCTGCTTCGCGGGTCCTGCGGGGCAGGGGCGGGTATCGGTAGCTAACATACTCTGTGTATGTTGGGGGGGTGCCCCTTCTCTAAAAGCTCCCCCCACCCTTTTTCCTAAATCATCATAAAACCCCCCTCTAGTACAGTTCTCACTGCTGTCTTACGTTTGGGCATCTATTTAAAAAGCTGGCTTTTTTTTTTTACTGGATTCCATAAGCTCTTTTATCCTTGCTGTATAATGGAAATAATGATCAATAAAATGAGATCTTCTTTTAAGGGAATATGAGCTTAGGTGCATTTCAGCATCCACCCATTTTTAGAGGTTGGCCGTGTCTTGAAGTGCTTTAGATGCTAACTAGCTGGAGCACTAGTCAGCAAGACCCTTAACTTACATCAGCATAACTGTGATTCTTGAAATTGCTTTAAATTTTTATTTGTCATCCATACATAGTTCCAGCAATCTGTGGTAGTTCATACCTGTTGCTGTCTTATTACTGGTCTTTCAGCTGGATGTTCCATGGGTTGCTTCATTCATTGTGTGTTATCTTTGCACAGCAGCCATGCTAATATCCTCTGTGCTGCTCCAGTTTTAGTATACGTGCTACTGAAGTGCTGATATGTGAAAGGGGGTTCACTGAGGAAAAGATGGTACTTGGTGCCTTCTTACTGAGCACCCAGTGTCCTGATAGAATCGTGCAAGTCTTTGGAGACTTGGAGCAGCGGTGATTGTTGTTCTGTCAGCTGGAGTAGGTATAAACTTTAGGATTGTCAGTTCAGAGATTGTAGCTGGATGTATTACTGTGGTTGAACTCAAGAGTTTCTTTTAAAAGCCCTATTGTTTCCTTTGGTTGTACAGAAACCTTGGATTCTCCTGATGCTGCTATCAAGATACCTCCATATCAGCTAAGGTAAGAACATTAATGTTGAATCCTGTAGAGCTCTGAGTATTTGTAAAACTGAAGTAAAAATTGGAATTAAAAGTGAGGTAGTCAGAGGAGGGGGCTCAATTATGTGCTTTCTTTGGTTTGTAGGTATATGTATCTAGGCTGGTAGTAGTGGATAATTTGCGCATGAGCCCTTGGCCTCTAGCCATGAATGAAATGTAAGGAAATGTGTTAAAATGGGCATGAGTATGTATAATGGTGACACTTAGTTAGAAAGGAGGGCTCTCTTACAGTCTAAAGAATTTTTCTTCTAAGTTACAGCCTTCAGTATAAGCTATGATGCTTCTCAGTCTTCTCAGTGTGTGTGTTTTCTTTTAAATCTAGATAAGTTTTTGTTTACTGAAAAGAAATATTCTAGAAACTGAAAGGTTATATTATTATATAGTTAGGACTCTGCATACTAACTAAAATAATGCAGTTTCTATGCCTACTTCTTCCTTTAGCCTGCTAGATTATCTTGAGTAAGCCTTCTCCTTTCTTCCTGCCTTCACTTGTACACCTAAAAAATGGGGGAGGTGGCACTGCCCTCATTTGTAGAGCATTTTGGAAATTCTGATTGTTATGGAGAAAGTAAACAGGCAAAATTATTCACTGTCCCTTCTGACAGAACCATTAGGAAGTATCAAAAGAAGGTAGCAAGTGCACTGTTCAAAACAGGAAGACACTATTTCATACAGCTTATAGCTAAGATGTGAAATGCTTAGGCTTGCCTTATTAGAGAATGTAATGGATGCTAAAAATTTGCACAGGTTCAAAAAGCACCTCAACAAATGCAGGGAAGAAATTGATTGAGGTCTATCAGATGCAAAGGTACCCCTTCTTATTCAGAAGTACTTTAGTCAGAGGTGATTGAATTTATAAGAGAGTATGTAGAAGTGTTGCTGTAGATTTGGCCAGTCGTCTAGTCCTCCTAGATATCTGCTATTAACTGCTGACAGAGGTGGCACTTTTTTACCAAAGTATTACTCTCCTGGGAGGATTTTTATCACCTCGTTACTTCCCACTGCTCCTTTCAGATATGCTTGGTGCAGTTTTGTGCAAGGAAAATTAGGGATTGAAGAGCTAGTTATTCCAGGGCGTCACCAAACAGGGAAGGAATAAGAGCAGTTCTCTTGCTTCTCTAAACCTCTGTCAGCTGCAGTTCACAAGGGCCTCAAGCCAATGGGAACAGATGTAGCACAGGTCTGACATGACCAGTGCCAGCCACATGCATCTCCAACACAGGTTGGGCAGCTGAGAACAGCTGGATTAGTAATTCGCATTAGCTCCGTTAGAATTGGATTATGTTTACTTGGTACTGTGGTTGGAGAACACTTGGCTCTTTATCTTCCCATTTATCACCCTTCATCATACAGTGTATAGGCTCTCTGTTTTTAAGTACTATTCTCATTCCCTATGAATGAGTTAGTTAGCTGTTACCACATTTCTTCCTTTTTTTCACTTGCCTACTGCCTCTTTAGAGATATGCCTACCTTTTTCTCTTCTTTCTCCAATGTTCTTAACATTGTATTTGTTTAGTTGGTTTTTTTTCCCCACTGTAAATCCTAATCTTTTTAAATAAAGCTAACAACTTCACAGGTGTAGCTATGATGAAGTAAGCTCTTAATGTTAGTCTTGTCAATAACAATGCACTCAATATTACTGGATGTTTTACAAAATGAAGGGTGCACTAGAGAATTTGTATAAAAGTATTGGTTGTGGGGTCCTTGGTATGGTTCTGCCTCGCAACCTCAGACAGTGTGGGACATGTTGCTGTCACCAGTACTCTGAGCTTACTTTTCATTCTCTACTAACAAGCTACCACCAGACTCCAGATCAGCACACTGGGCCACATCTTGTGCTGGAGTTCACCTGTGTGATTTGCAAATTAGACAAAAGTTCATCTTCTCTTGGTATTTCTTAAAGAACAGCACTGTGACAGCTTGGTTCCGAACTCTGTGAAAGAACAGCCTTGAAAATAGAGCAATGGCATTGACCAGAAAAACAGCCGAGATAGGTGCAGGATGGAGACATCCTGGCCGTGCCCCTTTCCTGCTTTCATCTTTATCAGGTGCAGATTGTACCATCTGCTGTAACACAGATCAGCCCCTGGCTGCTCATGCGCTTTGAATCTGCCATTCACCCTTTCTGCTATAATGAGTGTAGTCGCAGAGCCCGGGGATATGTTCTGGATTATTCCATGATACTAGAGTTAGAGTGAAGGTACATGTAATCTTTCCACCAAATAAGCCTAGTCCACAACTCGGATCTGAGATCCATAGCGGCAACATACTGAAAGTGTTAAAGGCAGTGTGGCAAATAGTTCAGGAGAAAAATACATATTTGTGAGGTGTCTTCCAAGAGCAGCATCTGAATGAGTAGTTTGAGTACTGTATGTGCAAGGGGACATTCCAGCTTGTTTAGTAGGCAAGTTTGGTGTGTCCTTAGAATATACTGGGTACAAGGAAAGGACACTAGCACTTCTTTACAGTATATTTGGGGAAGTGCATGATCTATATGGTATAAGAACGGGGGACAGAGATTCATGAGCTGCCATGTCCAGTTGAGACAGATAGATACTACTGGCTTGGTTTCAGAAATAGCGAATCTTATAAGTACCCCAATCGGTATTGTTTCTGTTTCTCCACAGAGCAGCATCTGGCTTCCACTAGCAAGTTGTACTGTTGTTACTGCCATTTAACAGGTTGGCCATGACTGTACTTAAGTTTTTTTCCTTCTGGAACTGAAGAATGATGTCTGCTTATGAGAACGTGTAAACTGTATACTCCCTTTTTTTTTTTACTTAAAAAAATAAAAGGTCATTTGCTGCTTTTGACACCACAATTCTAGATGAGTAGAGGTTCTTCATAAAGTTTTCTTTTAAGACCGTGATCTTTGCATGAGAATGGGGAGGACTAGATACCCCTTTGCATTTCTTCAGACTATGACTAGTTGAGTTCAAGGGGTTTTTACCTGTCTTATATCAGCTACATACTTACCTCCATGTTACTTGTAGGGTAGATTAATTCTATGTTCTTGCTTGCTCCTGACCCATCCATAGCTTCCTCTCTTGTGTTAGGCCTCTGTTACTGAACACCGGGCAGGACATGTTATAGTTCCCTGAAGTCTGTGAAATTAGCTAGGGGCTTCAGATGTAGCATTTGTATAGGAGCTGTTTGCAGCACTTGTTTGGTAGCAGTTTAGGTAGCACATGCCTGCTATGTTTGGGAACACCTGGGGTACTTTTGCCCCAAGGGAATGCAGTAACTGGACATTCAGCCTGGAATGTTATTCTTTAATTAGTTTGATAGAGATCTGTTGGGTATATCTTCAGGGAGCTAAATGAGACTATTTTGCTGTTCAGCTTCCTTTGATGTTAATTGGACTTATGAATCCAAATCCCAGTTAATGACCTTGCATATTAATTCTAGTAAGGGGCATTATTTAAACGTCTCACTTCCTAAAGAAATACGAATCTCCAACAAATATGGAGTTTCCCACAGAGTCCTGCCAGCTTGCCTTGAGACAGGACAATGCATGTGCTTTTTCAATACTTTCACTTGTGATCAGGGTATTGAGCAAAGGTATGAAATAATAAAGAAGATTAAAGTGGACCAGGAAGGAAATGACCTTAAGTCAATTCAAGGCTTTGTCACAGACGTCCTGTGAATCCTTGAGAAGGGAGTCACATAACCCACTGGTAACTAGTCTGTTGTTGCCCCCCTGGTACGATGATGTTTGTCTCTGATGAAGAGGTGTTGTGAAGTTTGGATATATACTAAGTGCATAAGGAGGCTGGATGGGTCACTTATAAATAATGAATTAGATAAAACGAATTGATGTGCTGGTGCTTTAATTGGTGAATTGATCACAGAGAAAATAGTTTAAGAGAGCTTAATGTTGTCTGCCAGCAAACAATTGTTTGCTACTAGTTAGGCTGCATTCACTTGAGTATTTTCAAGATGAGAAATTCTGCCCTAAGGCCAACAATGTACACTGGACAAGTCTCTCTCGGCTAATTGGTGGCCAGTTTCTTCATTGTGATTTTAGAGGCTGAAATGTGATCCATAAGAGGTAACTGAACAGACACGAGAAAATGAGCCTTGAAAAAAGAATGTTTGATCAGATCAGTTTAATACTCAGGAGGGTTATCTACATACCAGAGAAAAAAAATAAGAGGCTAGACAGCACTTGCCAGTCACACACCACTTTGAAAAAACTTGGGTTTACCAGAGTTTCTTGGAATGCTTTATGCAATTAAGTCATGCCTTATAGGCGATGTAAAACTTAGTGGCTTTCTGTCAGCATGGACTTGGTGCTGCAAAGAGGAGGTTGGCTGGGACTTCTGAGGGGAGTTGTGGCTTGGTGGGTAGTTTAGCTGTTGTATTTTGGTGTTGCTGTCCTCACTGGAACCTGTAATCTTATATACAGAATTTCTTACCATGTCCCTGGCATTCTTCATTAGGAATTTTTTTTTATTATCCTAATGAGATTTTTCTCATAGTTCTAAGACATTTCCTATAATTTCCAGGTCTGTCATTACTTTTCTTCTGACCAGAACAATGGTAAAATATATATTTTTTTCCCTTTTGTCAGTGTAGCAGAAGCATCACTGCAGACTTGAGTTTGAGCTGTTCTGTGGAGCTTGTGTGGCTGTTGTCTCTTTACTCTCAGAGGAATGTGGCTGAGTGCAGAAAAAGATGCGTAGGCAAGACTCTCAACAGTATAAATTGCTGTTCATGCTAGTTTAAAGTTTCCCCTGTGGACTTTAAAATAATGGCCATAAGACATGTTGATGAGTGAGGTGTTCTGGCATAGTAACTGATATAATTTGCATTCCTTCAAAGAAGAACCAGAAAGGCTTTCCAAATGCTTATTTATCTCTTCAGCATATCTGTATACTGCATGTCTTTATACCTAAAAGTTGCAGAAAGTAATTGAAATCGAATGGGGGTACAGGCTCAAGCCTTCGGGCCACCAGTTCAGGGTGCCTAATTGGAGAGGTACGGGTCCTGGCTTTCAGAGGTGCTGCGCAAGTCCTGTTTGTGTTTGTAGTGGTTCCTATGTTCATTACTGCAAAAGCTTGCATCCCTCTATTATTTCACATTGGCCATTCAAAAATAGCCAGTATTTCTGGAGATTGCAGCTAGAAAGTCAGAAGTCAGTGGTGAGCAGGGTCCATTGTAATAACCAGCTTATGTCCAGTTCTGCCTCTCCATTTTGTGTCCCAGTCCTATTCATTCAGTACTAGTTTTGGGGGGCAGTTTGTGAACTTTGGGAAGCCAGTACAATGAAGAGCAGCCAGGAACAGAAAGAAGCCTTAAACTTAGCTGAATTCTGAAATATCTATCCTGCTTGCACTTTTTTCCTATAATAATGGAAATTGGGGGATGAAATTGGTAGTTCTACTCTGCCATTTATTTTTGCATCTCTAGCTTTGCATCTGACACACTTCTTGAGAAGCAGCTGCAGCTTACAAACTCTTAAATAAAACAACATGCTCACTCATTTTAGCTTACATGTGCTCAACAAATAATAAAAGCAGTAAGTGTGGTGTGATCATCATGAAACATCTGTCGTGGTTTAACCCTAGCCAGCAGCTAAGCCCCACACAGCCGCTCGCTCACTCCCCCCAGCAGGACTGGGGAGAGAATCAGAAAAGTAAAAGTGAAAAAACTCATGGGTTGAGAAAAAGACAGTTTAATAAGTAAAGCAAAAGTTACGTGTACGAGCAAAGCAAAACAAGGATTCACTTGCAAAACAAGGAATCTATTCAATCCTTCCCATGGGCAGGCAGGTGTTCAGCCATCTCCAGGAAAGCAGGGCTCCATCACACATAATGGTTACTTGGGAAGACAAACGTCATCACTCCAAATGTTTCCCTCTTCCTTCTTCTTCCCCCAGCTTTATATGCTGAGCGTGACGCCACATGGTGTGGGATGTCCCTTGGGTCAGTTGGGGTCAGCTGTCCCGGTTGTGTCCCTTCTTGACTTCTTGTGCAGCCCCAGCCTGCTCGCTGGTGGGGTGGGGTGAGAGGCAGAAAAGGCCTTGACTCTGTGTAAGCCCTGCTCAGCAATAACAAAAACATCCCCTACCATTCTGTGATTCTGTGATTCTGTATTATTAACACTGTTTTCAGCACAAATCCAAAGCATAGCCCCATACTAGCTACTGTGAAGAAAATTAACTCTATCCCAGCCAAAACCAGCACACATCTAATGCCATAGACACTTCCAATCCGGTTAGCTTTGCAGATAATTCATCTTCTTAAAGACTCTTGAGGCTTGGGATGCGTTTTGGCTTCTCCATTGTGAAGAAATAGTTGTGATTTCATCAGTTCATTCCTCTCCCATCTGCTTTATTTTGTTCATAATTTCTGTTAGTTTCTTTCTACTGGGAGAGAATGCATAGGGAAGCTGATATATATAGCAGATCCCCTGACCAGAAGAAAGCAGCAAGGAGGGAGGAATGACTGTCTGAGATATTTTGGGGGGTATTTTTAGCATACCTCTCTCTGTTTTACTCTTTCTCATTTTTAAAACACTTTGCTTCCTGCTCTTGCTGTCACAGCCACCTGACATTAAGTGCTCCTGTGCTTTCCTCCTGAATGCGACTCCTGGATATGTGACTCATGCTGCTCAACCATTACACAGTCACTATCTGGCATTCAGCAAGTGGATGATGCGTTCCCTGGCAGGCATCTGGCAAAAAAGAGACTCTAGT
The DNA here is from genome assembly GCA_013400875.1 of Anhinga rufa. NCBI lineage: Eukaryota > Metazoa > Chordata > Aves > Suliformes > Anhingidae > Anhinga > Anhinga rufa. Next base: position 14,811 of record VZTV01027600.1, read on the forward strand.
GGCAGTGTGGATTGCTGAGCTGCATCTCCGGTGTTGGCAGTTTATAGGCTGGATCCAGACTTTTGGGGGCATTTATGTAGCCCATTTGAGGTTTTGAATGGTGTGTAAGCTCTGGTCTTGATTTAAAATGTTGTATTCCTAGTTCTAATGTTGGGGAGTGGGTGAGGGGAGGAGATTGGTGTTTAGAAAGGCAGTGTGATGCTATCTGATATAGTATTTGGATCAATCTGCATGTTTAATCTGAGATATGTAACTGGCCATTTCTTGTCTGATGGGCAGGTATTTTTATCTCAGCAGAACTTTGCATCTGTTCTGGGACCCCAAAAGACAGCAGTGTTGGAGAGAAAAGGTGTTTATAGGGTCAGGTTCCATCATGCATGTCTGAACTCTTGCTATCAAGACAAGATTCCGAAAGTGTTCAAGGCCTCTAGATCTAGGAATCCCTAAAAACCTGTCAGCCAGGGTTGTGGCTCTTGAAGGTATCAAAGAAGGTTTGGTATTGTCATGGAAAAAGGTGCATGGTTTCTGAAAGATCAGTTCTGTGGCTCTTACTTGTGGGTTTGTGGGGGTTTTGTTTGTTTGTTTGTGTTTTAAAAAGGGCAGAGCTTGCTGTTTCTGAAACTAACTTTCTGCCCTTCCTGATGTTCTTTGCAACTGAAATATTGCCCTGAGGGTCTAAGGATGGTAATGGGATAGCAGTGTGTGTGTTTGTTTTAAACATCTGATCACTTATAATGCTCGCAAAGAAAGTGAGAACATTGGGAGGCTGTTGATAATTGCCTTAGAGAATGGAATAAGGTTGGTCGAGGGAACCGGGAGAGGGAAGAAAAGTAGCACTGAAAGTCAGAGGACTGTTCTACTAAATGAGGCTTGACTGTATTGTCTTTGTGTGATGCTGTGCAAGTCATGACTTTTCTTTGTTTCAAAATGAAGGGGTGACTGGGAATAACAAAAGTCTTTTCTCACAGTTCTTTTATCTACATTCCATGAAAAGTAACAAGGCTGCAGGAAATACACTACCTTTGGTTTCCTTGAATGTTTGTTTGCTTAAGAAATTGAATATGCTAATGTGAAGTGAGTATAAAATTACATAATGCGTTGCAAATGTGGGGATATTTTTAACAACCGTTCCTTAGGTCTGTCAAGATTTAGCATTACACTGCTGTGAAAGTTGAATGGAACTGCAGATTGCAGCATTAACCTTCAAAATATAACTAGTAATGACCAGAAATATACCTCATCCTCCCATTTCTTCATCAAACTGTTTTGTAACTAACTCTAGGCCATCCAGCTATAATGAAGAAAATAAGGTCATTTGCAAGATGACTGTGCAGTAGTACCCCTGTGTCTCTTTTCTGTCCCCTCAATCCTACCCCATCCCAGCACTGTAAAACCTGTGATGGAACTTTAATTCTCATAAAATGCGTTATTTATTGTTTTCAGTGCACTGAAATTTTGAAATAAAAAATGTTTTCACTGGAAAAATCCTCAGCTTTCCTTCCAGGCTTACCCAATTGTAGGGAAGAGAGGTTTCATGGAACAGCTTGATAAGCTTTCAAAATTGTAGGCTGAGCAAGTCCAGCGTGTGCTCTGCCTCAGGCCAGGAGGTGTGCACTAAGGATGGATACTCTGCTCCTCACCTCATAGAATCATAGAAGGTTTGTATTGGAATGGACCTTTAGAGGCCATCTAGTCCAACCCCCCTGCAGTGAGCAGGGACATCTTCAACTAGACCAGGTTGCTCAGAGCCCCGTCCAACCTCACCTGGAATGTTTCTAGGGATGAGGCACCTACCACCTCTCTGGGCAACCTGGGCCAGTGTCTCAAAACCCTTATTGTAAAAAATTTCTTCCTTCTATCCAGTCTAAATCTGCCCTCCTTTAGTCTAAAACCGTTACCCCTTGTCCTGTCACAACGGGTCTTGCTAATGAGACTGCCCCCATCTTTCCTATAGTCCCCCTTTAAGTACTGGAAGGCCGCAATAAGGTCTCCCCGCAGCCTTCTCTTCTCCAGGCTGAACAACCCCAACTCTCTCAGCCTGTCTTCATAGGAGAGGTGCTCCAGCCCCCTGATCATCTTCGTGGCCCTCCTCTGGACCTGCTCCAACAGGTCCATGTCCTTTCTATGCTGGGGGCTCCAGAGCTGGACGCAGCACTCCAGGTGGGGTCTCACCAGAGCGGAGCAGAGGGGCAGAATCCCCTCCCTCGCCCTGCTGGCCACGCTGCTTTTGATGCAGCCCAGGATACAGATGGCTTTCTGGGCTGCAAGCACACGTTGTCGGCTCATGTCCAGCTTTTTGCTCACCAGTACCCCCAGGTCCTTCTCTGCAGGGCTGTTCTCAATCCCTTCATCCCCCAGCCTGTACTGATACCGGGGGTTGCCCTGACCCAGGTGCAGGACCTTGCACTTGGCCTTGTTGAACCTCATGAGGTTCTCACAGGCCCACCTCTCCAGCTTGTCCAGGTCTCCCTGGATGACATCCCGTCCCTCAGGTGTGTCAGCTGCACAGCTCAGCTTGGTGTCGTCTGCAAACTTGCTGAGGGTGCACTCGATCCCACTATGTTGTTGATGAAGATATTAGATATTATAAGATATTATCATCTTCATGCTGTGCTTCAGATGATAATCAATAAAATAACCTAAAGAGTACAGATTGCTTTATAATGAAGACCTTGTGAGGTTTGTGTGTCATCAGATTCCTTAAGAGCAGAGTTAGTAAGTGGCTCTCATACCTTGCGCACAAAGGGCAAAAATCTACTGGGGCGAATGTTCTAGGGAGAGTGATGATATTGTATCAGTACAGCTTTGGAGACTGGAAGCATCCTGAGTATTATTTTGGCTTTGTCCACTTTAATATTGTGTAGAATCTTTTGTTGTCTCTCTTCCTCTCCTCTCAAGCAAATGTACATTGTGTGCTTCTGTTTTTTGTTTTGTTCTGTTTCAGTTCCATCTTGACAACAGTATCAGGCTCCAATCTAGGAACTTTGTGTTGAGATCAAGACATTGTTAGCGAGTATAGCAAGGAAGCAAATGATCTTATAAGCGCTCTCCAGCTGAGTGACTGTGAGCTATTTAATTATGATTGTATGAATTCTGTGGTCTCGGCTGCATTAGGCTGGATGGAAGATTAAATTGTTCACATTTGCCTTTCCCATGAGTAGAGCTATACCTCTGCTGCTATGGTAAATCCGTTTCTCTTGGAAAGTATGTAAATAAAAAAAAAATAGAAATGCCACTGTGTCACTTTTTAAATAGCAGGCAGTATTAAATTGCAACCTCATTCCACATTCCAGGTTTGAAACAAACTTTATTAATTTATATTTAGATATTATTCCTCACTTCCTTTCCCTGTGCTGTGAAGTATCCTCTGCTAAGCAACTCATACGCTTCCCTCCAGAGGCAGGTTCACTTAAGTGTTGGGTGAAGTGATTACTTTGTATCTTGGTTTGGAAAGCAAAAGGATTGAAGGGAAGAGGGAATACATGAAGCAAATGAAAAATGAAATACTGAGCTGGAGGAGAGACTCAGAGGAAACTGCAAGAGACAGCTGATGTCAGCAGCTGAGGTGAGAGGGAATTGGATACAGAAAGAAAAGGAGAGTTAAACCTCAAGTCAGATGAAGAGAAGCCTTTCCTTTGTTACTGGATAAAAGTGAAGAGTTTTGTACCTCTGTGGGGAGAAAAAGAATGAGATTTTTTTTTTAAAAAAAAGAAGCTGCAAGTGGTGAGGAAGAAAAATTAAAATGCTTTCAGCCAGAAATTATAAAGTTATTAGTAAAGGTGGAACCTTACCTGGTTATGTGAGAGGTAAATCTCTTGACATGGGAAGCATGCATGGAAGTGTATTTATGAGTGAGTAACTGGAGTAAAAACCTGCCTCTGCTGAAGCATGTCAGAATTTATATCAACATAGTAGGATAGCAGTCTCTCAACTGTTTGGGTTTTTTTTCCAGGGCCTGTCAACTGCAACACCGAGTGCTTGTTTGTTCTTATGTAGTGCTGTAACACCAAAGTTGTCTTAACAGTGCATGATCATCTTGTAGTGGTATCTTAAGTATGATAGATATCATAATCTTCATCACAGTATCATAATTTATTGTTGTTTTTTTTCTTGAAAACAAGGGTTCTAATTGGAAGGTCTCAGATTTTGTCTTTTATCCTGTTGCTCTAAGAGGTCTCTAAGTACTATCAACAAACTTGTATTTGCATACAATTTTAGTGCTGGAAGGGTCTGTTGTAGTCATCTGGTCCGACTTCCTGCATTGTGGAGGCATGAGAACTTGCCCTATATTTTTATGCTGCAAGCTCCAAACTTCTATCTGAGCAAAACTGTAATACTCTTCATAGGTGGGACAGTCATATTTCTGTCTATTCTATTTCCAACATAAAATTAATAATTTTTCTAGAATGTAAGCAAGGACTTAAAATCTCCTTTCTTCTTGAAGAGCTGTTGCTTGAAAAAGGATGTATTTATTTCCTGTTCCTCCTCCAGGTTTTAAGTACTTGCATTATGAACCATAAAGTTGTTGGTGGAGTCTTTTATCAACGTTGTCTAAGCTAGCACAGGAAAAGATGAGTTATGGATATTTCTACTTTTATGTGTACATGTGTTCATATATACACTGCTGGAATGTGTTTTACACAAATCATCCTCTTTTGTGTGAGGACAGTATTTGCTTCTGTTTGGTTTATTTAAGGGTAACAGCTGGGAGTACCTCTAGAATGTCGAGAATTCATCTTTACCATTTATTTTCTCGTGGGGGGCCAACTTTTCTGCTTGAGTAAGTGAGGCTAATGGGGTTACACCCTGTGATACTTTGTTTATTTTAAGCAGCCAAGTCTGAGGAGCTCTTCTCAACTGCCAGGGTTACTCTGACTGAAAAATGTCAGACTCTAGTTGTGACTGCTATCCTGCCTAACAAACAGCGTAGCAGAAAATGGCAACAACCATGAATTAAATTCTTATCTGTTTTTTGACTGGGCTGTGAATTATGCTGTGGAGTGCAAATTACATGCTGATAAGGCCCTGAGGTTCTGAATTTTGCTTCTCCTATGTAATTTTCAGGGGGAAGATAATGCAGAGAGATGTCTTATTTTTAATCCTGTTTCTGAAAACTAATATGGTTATCACCATTTGCATGAAGGGAAATAACTCCTATAGTGGTGCCAAATAGTTCTTTTATAGTGCCTCCTTCCCTAAGTCAGTATGGTGGAGGTGAAGGCAGGCCACGAGACTGTGTTTCAGGTGCTAACAATGAGGAGTTAAGATTGGGCCATTTCCTATCTTCATTACAAATTTTCATCATGAGTGAATTAATGAGCCATTATTCTCTTCTCGCTAAAGGCTTTTTCCACTACAATGAGGATAGAAAGATTTTTATTATCTTTTACTTATGATCTCTTACTTACAATATTAATCTGTCTTGCTTTGACCTTTTTGGCAGTCTGTTTTGACTGGCCTGTTGTAGCATCCCTTGTGACAGACCTGCAGGGAAGGAGGTAGGTTGATGAGCCATGGCAAACTTAAACGACTAGAAAGGTCATTGTAACCCAGTGTGCTGAATATAAAGGCTATTTATGTTCTCGTGACTCATTCTGCAGTTTACGAAGCTGACAGTCGAGGTGTGGGGTAGCTCAGGAAGGACAACCTGTGCTCCTGGAGATACTGGTCCTGGATTACGCACTTGGTTTTGGCCCTGACCATTTTGCTTGACCCTGGGCAGGTCACTTGGGATTCAGTCCAGATACCATGGAGGCCTAGGGACAAAACTCCAGGTAGCCTCAGAGGAGCAGGACTGAGTCATTGTCCTTGGTGCTCACTGCTTACCCTGTTTTGCACGTAACGAGGTCCACACTTATCAAATGCTGTTTTCTCTAATGTGCCTGTTAGTGCAAAAGGCTACTGGTTTGTAGTTACCTTAGATTATATAT
>VZTV01027607.1:0-10200 GCA_013400875.1 Anhinga rufa
CAACCTAAACCGTTCTATGATAAGAAGCAAGTTTGTTTTGAAATCTTTAAGAATTAAGTATTGATAGCTAGAGAAAGATGAACACAAGACTCAGGATGGTATAGGGCGAGTGCATTATATCCTGTTCTTCTGAAAATGATGTAACATTCAATTAAGAAAGAGTTCTTCCCTGTTCTTGAATAATGAATACACACTCCCTAAAAAAACCCAAACAAACCACAACAACAACAAAAAAACCACACACAAAAAATCTTCAAGACCATCAGGTATTCCATTCTTTTTTGAATCCAAATTTTCTCTGCCTTTTCATTTGTTTGTGTGTGCTTGAAAAATGTCGTGCAAGGAATGGAAATAGGGATATTTCACTAACTACCCATTTTTTCAGAAAGCGTCTTCTTAAATTGGTTCCAAGTATGCTGTTCTATTTACCTGTGGTCTCCTTTACTTCTGTTTAGGTTTTTCCTTCACCAACTTTATCTCAACAACATTGTATACAACTTGTAAGGGAAATCACTTGAGGAACTATGGGAAATCTGGTTTCCTTATCTGCATTCAGTTTACTTACTACCAGATCTTTTTTTGTTCCAACTAGAAAGATGAAGCTGGAATCTGGCTCATTCTCCCTCAATGCATCTTCTAGCCACTGTCTGAAATAAAAAAAGAGAAATGAGAGAATCGGTCAGAGGGACTGAGGCACATAGGAGAAAGTGACAGATAATAGGGTCACAAGAAAAGCGAGAGGAAGAACTTATGTGAGAGCATCAAAGCCTTTTCTTCTAGACAGGCAGAGACCAGCAGCTATCCCAACTCCTTTGAATGCCTGCCTTCCACTAATGAAAAATTCAAACATGCCCACTGTAGAGTGCAAATTCAACAATGATTTTAACACCCAGAGCGGGTATTTATCAGTATAAGGGAGAGAGCAAAGTTTTGATCTAGATAAGGAATTAGAAAACAAGAACTAGAGGAAAATATATGACCAACATAGCAGATTAAATACAAATGGGAATAAAGAAGAGTGAAATAATCTATTCAGCATTATAAAACAGCTCCCTGTGAAGGCTGCATGATTCCTGTCTCATAAGCTTTTATATTTTTGTTACTCTGGCAATCAAGTTCCTCTTGAGTCATCCAACACCAGTCAAAGAGGGAAGGGAGTGTGTGCATGTGTGGGAAATCAGGTTCATAGGCTTCAATTATTTTCAGCCAAGCAGAGACACTAATATATATATTATTTTACAAAGTCCTATGTAAATGAGCTGAGTACCACAGCAGTAGTCTAAGGAAATATTCTAATACACATTCGAATAAGACAGAGTGCAGGCTGTAAAGTAACATGCACCTGCATTACAGTCGCAACAGTACGTTCGAAATATATACACTTTGAGCTGGCAACAACAATGTGGATCATAGATCCATGCAGGGTTTTGCAGCCTGCACTAAAAGCAGAACAAGTTTACTCATAACCATTAGTGTGCTGTTGCAACCAAACCATTACAAGTATCGGAACCAGTAAGTTTAGCTATATCTACATATACTTGGAGCTTTTCATTTTCTCTCCTCTTTTTGACAGCCTATCTCCCAAAGGAATCACTACAGAAACTAGAGGAAGAAAATAATTGGGGCTAGCAGCACACCTAGAAAATGAGAGGCTCTTGAGATGCTATTCATGAGATCAGCTTCACTATTTACATTAGATTACATTAGCCTGTTATTCTGTTTATAGAAATGGAGGAAAAAAAGGATGCTTTTGGGGTGCACTTCATCTCTTCCTGCATGTCTAGTTTTGGAAGGATCAAGCTCTTACTGAATTGCCTTTTTCTCTCCACTGACTATCAAGGAAGTAAAGGATAAGTAGTTCAAACTTATGCTCTGCATTTCCTTCAGAATAATCCCACCCTACGTAATCCAAACAAGTGACTGTCAATCTTCATTTCTTGGCTCAATAGAAAATACGCTTGCAATCCAGCAAGTTCTCAGCAACTACAGGCTATCCAAGGCAATTAAACCTGCTGTAAAAACTTTAAAGGCTAAGCCAAAATACAGAAACTTACTTGGTGTGATCCAAAGTCTGGATATCAGCCAGATCAAACACTGTTATTATAACTGAAATAAAAGACAAGAACAGAAAAAAGTAATTTAGTTAGAAAGTGTATCAGAAATCTCTCCAACTCATCTTGTTAAACAGAGAGAATGTTTACATATAAAGTGCAAGAGCAGATTTAACACAGAGGAGATGGAAGACTATCTACTTGCTCATCCCTCTTCCTTCTCTAGCACCCAACAGGAATGAAGTCCTCAGTCTTCAACCTTATTTAGTCTCCACCTGTAGTCTGCAGTCTATAGTGCTATTACTCCTTTTTTTGGGGACCACTAACTCCTGCAGAAATTGTCTCTTATCAAAGGGAATGCCAGAAGTATCCACTTCTAACTTCAGCAATAATCTTACCCAAACCCAAATTGTTTTCCCCCTAGACACAAGTGCTAATTTTTATCACTGCATCATCAGAACATTCAGAGCTCACAGGTGTGACAAGATATCAATTCATGAGCTTTTTAGTCCCTTCTTGTCTCCAGTAAGAGGCAATGCATTCCACCACTGTGTCCACAGGTACCTTTCCAAGGACCACATATGCATATATGTTTCTGTATAAAGTACAACCTCCTGTCACAGCCAGGATAAAATTAATATTGTACTCACCCTCTGCTCCTCGGTAGTAAGCAGATGCAATGCACTTGAACTTTTCCTGACCTGCTGTGTCCCATCTGTGCAATGGGTGAGGGGGTAAAGACATTTCAGGTTAATGAAGCCCAGTGTAACCTGAGTTACATGCTAATGAAACAGCAGACTGGTGCAAGTGGAGAAGAACGTAATACCAGAGAAGTGTTACCATCTGGAACATGTTATTCATTAACTACTGATAGAAATACAGTAAAGCTCTATTATTTAATGAAGACATTTGAACTCTGGTTTGTTTGTTTGTTTTTGGAGACAATTCAAATATTCACATTCTGCATGGTAATACCCTTTTCTTGAAACATTTTTCCTCATCTATGTCATTTGCATGTAGTTCTAGGGCAATCTAATCGTGAAAATTTTCTATGCCAATACTAGCTAAATCCTATATTAGCCCATATCAGAATCTTGCAACTGCTAGATATGATATCTGCCCATACACTACAAATTGCAGACCTACAGCTCAGCCCACCAGGGACTAATGATGCCATTAAAGAAAATCAAGAAAGCGCTTCTCACTAATGAACATGATACGTAGTCCTCTCAGCTGCTACCAGCACTACAGAGGTTTGGGTTTTTGTTATAGCCTACCTAGTACTGCAGCCACACGTACTTGCAAATTTGTCTTGTACGGAAACCTCTCAGCAAGAGGGGGCACTAGTGCTTATCATATGGAAGAGCTCTACCCAGCCACTGAAGGTTCTAAACATAATGCGACCTGACATTTAGTAGCTCGTGAACCTTATTGCTTCAGCTGGCAAAATACTGATGCATCAGTCTACATTTTCAGAGGGACTCAAGTTCCAAGAGGATAGTGCCTGGCAGAATTTTTCAAAAACACAATGGCACTAAAATCAGTGGGAAATGGATTTCTAGGTATTTTTCCATAAATCCCACTAGCCATCTATTTACATCAATGATATCTTAGAAAAAAACATGTTCCTAAGTGAAAAGGCTTACGATTCATACACTAAAATACCTCATGGAAAGTATTTTTTTTTCTGCTCTAGGTCATACTACAGCAGAGATGATTCAGTAATGCCCTCCACAGAATATTGCTAACCACTGGAAATACCAAAGGACATCCTTCAGCAGAAGCAAAGCAGGTGAGAAGAGAGGCCAGGATTCTCACTAGTCTGATAAACAAAGCTGAAAAATCAAAGATTTTAGGTTCACATTCTAATAAAAACACTTGTGTCTTTCTATAATTTGGGGAAAATCAATTAGTCCCTAACTAAGAGATGCTGAAATCACTGGACAACTCACAATTAATTTCAATGGCTGCAGGAATAAATCTCCCAGTAAAGCCAAGTTCAGTGCCCACTGTGCTGACTAAACTCAAATGACAGAATGGCGTAACAGTAGAACTGGACAAAGTCTGTGGCAAAAGCTTCCACCTCTCTTTCAAGAAACTTCACTAAAAAGGCAGAAGTCCACTGAAATGGTGCAAGATGAATTTTCATTGATGGATGTTTTTTTAGGGATGAGAAATTCAAGAGTAAAGTTTTTACTGAAACTGCAAGTCCAGGTACAGAACCTGTTTTTCAGATCACATAATTCTTTGCAATTTTATTATCATTTTTAAAAATCTTTATTCTGCTAGAGCCAGCAGCAATTCAAGCTCTGCTGAGATTGTACTCTGTGCAATACTTAACCACGCTGTTTCAACTTACATCTGGAGATTGTATGGCATTCCAATTATTTCAAAACGTTCAATTTCAAAATCCACTCCAATGGTCGCCTTGTAGTCTCGGTCAAAATTATCTTTACAAAATCTGCAATTAAAAAAAAGGGATGAAATACTAGAACACGCAGCTACAAGTAACTGCAAAACTAACACTAGTAGGGTAAACTATGAAGAAAAGAATTAACTAACTGTGGAGTGGCTATGTCTTGCAGAAGCATATATAAAAACACCAAGAAACTTATTAAAAAAAGGGAGATACTGGATAACGAACTAGAAAGCGTATACATCTAGTCAGCTCTCAGGATCAGATGAGAATCAGAACAATATCTTTGGACTGTCAAGGAAGATACAATATCTTATAGTTTTAGTTACAAGGGAATAAATTTTAGGTCATAAATAATGACCAAAATGATTCATCAACAAGATTAAAAACTTACCATATCTGCTTAAGAACATGGAAGAAATAATAAATGCAAACATAGACAGAACACTGTCATGGTCAAGCTACAGAAATGGTCAAGCTATAGAAATTCAGTGATCTGTTCACTGGACTTTGATACAAAAGGCATAAGAGTTGTTTTTATCATCTGGTAAAGAATCAAGTAACTATTTTTTAAGGCTTTCTGCATTTTATCTGTCTTATTCTATAAACTATGGACAAACTTGAGCTTCTTCCACATTCTTGCAGCTGTAAAAATGAGTACAGGTACCCACACAAGGATGACTTAAGAATATTTCAGTGAACAACCCTACAAGGAAGGAGAAAACATGAAACCAAGACTCAGACACTGGAAAGATTTGTGTGTGTGTGTGTGCGTGTGTGTGTGTGTGTGTGTGTGTGTACCTTTTGATCGTTTAGCCTTTAGACTGGATTTCTTAAGGAAACACAGTCCCATACTTGACTGGATAAAAATAGTTCAGAATACAACATATACTGATTGAAGTGCCAGAGCATGACTTTCTGTGTTGGTATATCAAGCCTGTCTCATACTGTAGACTTCGTTTTATCTTTTATTTAATAACAAAACCCTGGTTCAAAGCAGAACCACGAAGTACTACCCTGAATGGACAGGAATGGAAACATTGTAACATGTATTTGAGAAAGAGCAGAATCAAACCATCTGCTGAGATATACTGTACCTGTTGATAAGGCTGGTCTTCCCAACATACAGGTCTCCTACCACAACCACTTTGGATATTTTCAGCCTGTTATAAATATTTGAAAGCATTACAAGTTATTAGTAGCAATTTCAACATTCTCTCTCTAAAAATTCTGATTTAGATCCTTAAATTGCAATAATGAGCACATGTGCCTGTGCCTCCAGTTTACCTAAATGTTGCTGTGCTGCAGGATCAAAGTCTTAAAATTTAAGAAAGAAAAAAAGTCACAAAAAACCCCAACCAAACAAAAAAAACCCCAACACACAAAAAAACCCCAAACCAAACCAAAAAAAACCCACACCCTTAGGAGCAAAAATAGTCCATTTCTTACTCTGCATATATTTTTTTCTTAAGTATAGTCCAGTGGGACATACCTAAACTCTATTCTATTAAAATTGCTTTGCCTACAAGTATACACATATGGCAGTTTGCACATCGGACCATAGAGTATCTGTATCCTTTTCATTCAGATTAAACACAAGTTTCTCGTTGACTTTAATACCACAAATCAAGTCCTAAGTGCAGAAACAAGAAATTGCTGATAATAAAATAACCCACTGCAGAATTTGTCTCTGGGGAAAAAAACCTCACATGGTTAGAGCCAATACATTTTCTGGCTATCTGGAATAATATTAATCTGAAGCTGGCTTCATGCAAATAATCCTCTTTGCTCTGGGTCCTCCCATGGAATACAGCAGATGGGCTTTGGGTGACTCAGCCTGCATTCTTAAAATTGAAATGTAGTGTATGTTTTAGGAGATACAGGTGGATAAGTGAATGTAAGTGTATTTGTTGACCTAAACTTGGATTGACAGCTCCTGTGCACATGCTACAAAAGCAGCTTAAGAGGTTTAATATTCTTTCGTATCAAGGAATGGCTTTTTAAACAAAGGAATTAATCTTCTATTTAATATTATTTCTGGTTATATCAGGCTTCCATGCAATGCTGATTCCAAGTTACCTATTCTAAATAGTCCAAATCTTGACTGGTAAACTGCATGACTAATATGTCAGAAAAAAGAAGGCATTTTGTGTGCCGGTCAATGCTCATTGGGTGGCCACAGGCCCCTAAGCCACTGACATGTCTCTGCCTGGTTAACAGCTACTGATGAAATACTGAAGAAAATCAATGACCTTAAGGGAAAAGAAAAAAAAAAAAAAAAAGGTGATGGTTTAGAGGTTTGCGTTTTATTAATTCATATTGGGGGAAAAAAAGCTCCCTAGATTAGACAATTTAACACGTTGATGGAATATCAAGAGAATCTTAAATACAGTCATTAGCTAGTGATTTTCTCAGACTACCTTTCCAAATGACAAATAAATATTCCATTACTTGGAATAATGGAAAAGATAGATAATAGTTATTCCTGTCAAGTTTTACAATTACTGTACAAAACACTCAGTTGTCTGTCCCTCCTACCCCCGCCCTACCAAAAAATTACCTAATAATAATCATATCTAGAAAGCAGTGACAGGAAAGTAGTTTAATTTTATTCACAAAGCCAAAACGTGAAGCTTTTTAGCTATACTCTGTTACCAGAATAAATGAACTGGAGAGTTGGTTTGCTCTGGAAATAAAAATAACAAATAGATCTTGGTTACGGGGCGGAGGGGTGGGGGGGAAGCCTCAATTCACTAAAGTGTGTCTTGCTAGCAAAATTGTCCAGACATTTGTGACAAGTTTACATGAAACTAAGACAGTGACTATGCTTCTAAAAAGCAATAAACTCACTGATGGCTTCAGTTTTTTTTAGCAAGACTCCCGAGTGAAATGAATAAAAAGTTCCGTTTAAAGATGGATATCATAACAAGTCTCGTGGTAATCAACAACTCTAGATTTGAAAGGGTAGTGAGCTAATTGTCAGTATTCATAGAAGCTCCACTTTATGAAAAAACCTTCACAGTGGAACACAGAAGCATTTATCACTAAAGCATACAGCTATTTATTTTAACTGAAGAGTGATGATTTCTAACACAGTTTAGCTTTCTTGCCTTGCTTCAGGCATTAAATCAGTACAAGTAACAGTTCTGGGAGAGAGATTTTGTGAAAAGAAATTAAAGAATATTACAAGGGCATAAACCAGTTTATTTGGATTTTTCAGTGCTATCTATTTACCAAAATTTTGCTCCAGTTTTAAGGAAACATTTAAGACAACTTTTCATCATGTATACTTCTAAAAGACTAAAGCTAGATTCTTAAGTGTTTCAAGCAACTTAGAACTGCTGTATGTTTATATGCCCTCAAAGCCTTTACTAACTGCTCATTTGGAACACCAACAGAGAATACAGCAAGGCTAGATCTGCCCTATTCCTTACAGCTGCTCTAGAATTTGGTTGCCATACTGACTTGCATGTCCAAAATTCAACACTAATTTTAAACAGTCAATTATTCCTTTGAACTAAGAGTTTAGTTCAAAGTTGCTAAACAACTCCACTATTTTTTCAACACTACTTATGCCAGCAGAAAAAGTATATTTGACACTTACGGGAAGAAGAGGCACTTAATTCATTTACTGTCAAACAGGTCAGAGAACCGCCACATGCATGGGCTTAGCTGCCTTGAAACATACGTGAGTGAGGAAGATGAGGAATGAGGGAGAAAAAGCCTACAAAGGAAGCAGGCTATAAAGAGCTTAGAATACTTTCTTCATTGTGCACGTGGTTTATTACAAACTTACCCAGCTGTTCTAGTGCTCCGCTGGCAAGCAGTCCTGACCTGCGCATGGAAGTGCTCTTTGAATTGCAGGCAGGCCTCAGGTGTGTACCACTGTAAACAGGAGAGAACAGCCACAGGGATAAATTGCCTGATGTCTGCCTTGCAAGAAGTCAAATCAGCAAGGAAAAATAGATAAGAAGATTAATTAAAAGAGTTTGTCAAGCATAGGGATACTCTGGCATAAGAAAAGGGGTAGCTTTGGTTAGAAGGTAGTAAGGCTTCCCCAGTTATGTTTGTAAAAAGTCCTTTGAACAGCGACGTCATTTGACCACCTTTGTGAGCACCAGCATCTGAGCACTAGCTAAACTTTCACAGTCAAATACATTTGCTCATCATTCTGTACAATAGCAAGTGCCTTAAATTATCCCAGTAATCCAAGACACACAAGACAAACACGGATGGGAGCATACCTCCAGCAAGTCGTTATCACTACAAAGTCTTTAGATCTCTTATATGTGTGAAGCACTGTTTTTATTACTAGGTTTTAGTTAGGCATTAGTTAAAAATGAGGAGAAAATTTTACCTTATATTTGCTTAAAATAACTGTGGTAGTTTTCATAAAATAAAAAGCAGAATATGTGGCTGAGATCAAGCACAGAAAAAAATACTAAATCCCTTAAAAGGATCTTTTGAACAACTGAAAAAACAGAATGGTAATTCCTTGTCCTTCCCTGTCCTTAACTCTTCTATTATACAAGCGCAAAAACTCCTTGGGGACATGAATGATCCTTCCTCTCTGTGTTTCTACAGTTCCTACTACGTTTAATCTACTGTATGACTAAGGTTCCTATACAAACAGAAAGTTAAAATTGCCTCAAATTCTTCAACCAAAACCTCCACATAGATCTAATTAGACTTTCTGCATATTTAATATCAGCTATGGTTCTTATTTCCCCTTGGTGTAGGAACTCTTTAAGCATATAATTATTAATGTTTGGCTGAATAACAAGATAGATATTATAAGATAACACTTTTGTGGCAAGAGTCACTTTCTGTAAAGGTTAAAAGAAGAAATGAGGATTATTATTAAAGATATCAGCAATGAATGGAAACATGAGGTCACGTTCATCTTTGAAAGAAATCCTTAAACAATTTGTAATTTTAGCAGAAGACAACAACTGTACATTAAATAAAAATATTATTAGCACAAGGGAAAGAAAGCTCAATGTGGCATGTGCTACGTACTGTGACCAGACGGATAAAGAATGCTTACCTTGGGAAACTGGGAGATTATTCTGTCCCTACTCACTGGAGGAGCCAGATGCATTAGGTTGGACTTCATCATCCAAGTTCAATTGAATTCTACCAGACAGGAAATATATAAAGAGAAATACAGTATTTAGGAATTCCTTCAATACAGGGAAAACCAAGATTTAAAAAAAAATTAACAGTTCTTACAGACTCAACATCTTTTTTTCCATGCAGTACAACTGGCATTTCTTTGACTGTATTTGCGTTAAAGAAACCTGTTTCTTATGTAAAAGGAACCACTTCAGTGCGCATAGCTGTAGTACCAAATAGTGGCTTTCTGAAGTCACAAGGCACCAACTCTAATTCCATGGAGGGCAGAGAATTGTTCACTTAATTCAATGTAAGTGCTTGCAGTTCAGCCCTCAAAGGATTTTGCAGTGTTTAATTTAAAACTCTCGGTCATCATTGTTTGAAATGCCTCTGCACTGAGCACGTTAATAAATGTTAGGGGATACCAGATTTCATTTGGTCAGAAATAGAAAGGAGGAAAGATGAAGCTGCCACATTTCTTGGCACAACATCAAACCGTCATCCAAGATCAGCTCAGAAAGAATGAAATCAATAGATAGTCTGACTTGGAAAAAGAATAATGCTCCCATGAAAAATCACAAATGCCTTTAGATACCCCACTTGAGACGTATCAATGTG
>VZTV01027611.1:930-15634 GCA_013400875.1 Anhinga rufa
CACTGCGCTGCAAGATGGCCATGAAGAAATCAGAGGTCGATGAATGGAGAAATGAAGGGAAACCATCTTGTCTGATTCACTGGAAGATAAACAGAATTCCTCTTTTTAACAAACTTCCTTGATTGGAATGAGACTCAGAAATCCTGACTAGCGCTGCTTTTGTATTAAAAATACTCATCCTGAATCTGGCATCTAATTCTGTGGCAGACTTCTTCAAAGGTTATTCAAGTGTTATTTTTACAGATTTTTATTAGTGGTTACTGAACTCAATTCTCTATTGCTGAAGAGAGAAGCTAAAAAACATAACCCAGGCACCCTAAAGGCTCTGAAAAGAGAAATAAAAAAATGCAACATACCCTTCAAAAAGCCCACAATCTCACACATTCTGTGCTGGTTTCATGCAGTGATGGAAGCGTGTGGTGATACAGCTAGTAGGACAAGGGCATGTCCTGTACATACCAATTTGCCAGAACAGAAATTACTAATGGTCTGTCTTTCATTTATCAAAATTAGTGTCCACAATAATATGTGAGTTTCAAGACTCCTTCAGAAATTAATTTTACAGGCTGAGTAAACGCTGCAGAAAACATAGTTCTCCTTTTGACTTTTTCAACTAGCTGAATGTGCTAGGATTTGGATTCTTCTGCCCTGATGTAAATTTAGAACTTCATTTTGCACAAAGCTGTTAGCACTACAAGATTAAGTGTGAAATAAAGAGCTATACTACACCCATTGCCTTTTTATTGAGTGTTTGCAGTTGCAGCACAATCCAATATAATAAAATTTGTGCCCAAGTTTTTATTCTCGCTTTTTTTTTCAAATGAAATGACAGCTAGAACCATTCAGTAACTGCATAAACACCAAAATACTTTCCTAACATCAATTTACACTTCCCAAAAAGATTTAAAGGGATCTTCAGTTGGTCTGTGGCCGCTATAACTCCATTGAAACAATAGAGCTGTACTGGCTTACATCATCTGAAGATAGTGTCAGGAAATTCAAGAAATTTTCACTAATAAACTGATACTGCACATAGTAGTGAAACTTTCAGTAATGCACTTCATGCATGTCTTAGAACCTAATTGCTTCAAAATCTGTGAAAGTTATGGACATTAGATCGAAATCCAAACCTACTTCAACTTGTGATTTCGCAGTAGTAAATCTTTTTCTCAATCTTTATCCCTTGCTATTTCCAGCTGAAATTAACCCGTGCTGTATAGTATAACTGAAGCACAGTTTAATCAGAATCAGAGTAATAATTACTTTATAAATCTGATTATAAGATATTGATTTGGGAAATCTGAAATAGTCTCTTTTAAAATGAGTATGCTAACTTACTAAGTGGGATAACTTAAACAGGAATGACTGAGAGGGATTCACTACTGAATAGGCACTAAAATTGAGCCACTAAAATCCTCCTATGGGAGGAAGACTTATGTTCAGTACAGATTTTGAAAGCAGATAAAAAAAGAAATTACACTCTTTCCCACACTCCAGATGAACATTTTTACTCCTGGGGAAGCCAATGGACATTTCCCCCACCGTTTTATGTTTGCCTTATCAGTGCCCTGAAAATACCTACTGTATCAGACCCAAAGAAACAACAGTCAGAAGAAGATCTAATCTGTGAATTAATCCAGAGCATAAACATCAAGAGACTCAGAAATGTCTCAGCTTCATGGTGCATCTGTTCACTGAGGGAAAGAAAAACAGGAGCCGTGAGGACTTTATTAGCAAAACTTAAGTACCTCAAGACTTTCATTAGCAGTGAGGGTGTCACTGATTTCTGAAAGTTAAATTTAGTTTTTAAACTCTTTGCAAGTCCAACCTTTAAGCCACGGGTGATTTTATATATGCCAACTGGGACAATCTATATGATTAGACTGTCTATACTTTTGAGTAAATTGCACTGTCTGTCTGATGTAATCAGGGGTTTTCACAGAGAAGCTTATCATCTCTGAATCAGCAAAGAGCTTGTTAATAATTAATTACTTATTAGACATAATATTTGTGCTCAATAATGCTAATTTGATGGATTCATGAACAGCTTCTTAAGTAATGTCATTATTTATTGTCAAAGGAGAGGGGAGTTCAAATAAACCAGCTGCATATTTTCTGTTTGCATGCTGCTTCCAGAGAAGAATACAAAAAATTCAAGAAATTCTCACATCATCAGGATGGGTTTACCAATCACACAGAACTGAATTATACCTATAATTAACTAACAAATTCAATATGTAATATAAAGACAACCTAAAGGAGATAATTATTTTTGCAATATAAGAAGAAGATTGTAGCATGCAAAGGTGCAAATGGTCTGAAAAATAGGGTTTCATAACAATGCCTTTCACAAATAGTCCTATGTCTGAGAATAAATTAAACCTTTCTGATTAACTTTGACACATGAAAGGGTTACAAATAATTCAGTTAATTCAAAAATTATTTCATGGAGATGTGTGTTTCTCTGCCTTAATGAAGTCAGTATGGTGGTACATTTCAAAACAGGAAATCTTGTGCTGGAAGGATCCAAATAGCATAGTAAGAGTTGTTTTGGCTGGTACCTACACCATGTCAGTCTGCAGCCGGATCTCGCAAAACTTGCTTGGGATTTGAACAAAAATTCCAGATAGCACATGAAACAACCTGTCACTTTCTAATGACAGACTATTTTACCTCATGAAAACCAGTTCAAAATAAAACACCTTCCCTTCTTCCTGTGAATTTCTTTTTCTTCTTTAGCAGAAATCTCACTAGCTAGCTATTAAGCTCCAGTTGTGACCATTGCCCTACCTAATGCTTGCTGTCAAGGTTGAATGAGTGCTTGTGTTGTAGACCTCTGGTGTTCTAACCTCTGCTAGCGTGTATCTTTTTCTTGTCTGTTTTTCCTCTTTTTCTTTAAACGGTGTTCATGTCTGATTCAATGTAATTGACTAAGCTGTGAAAATTTTTAACATCACATATATATCACATATTTTTGCACAAATTTATTTCTAAGAGGTGATACTCCAAGTGATTCAGAAGGTAGACATCTTAAACGAATCTGTACTGAAGGTGTTCTCCAGCCTTCTTCAATCTCCAAAAAAAATTTATTTTACCAGGTTGACTGGTTTACTCAGCTTGAGGTTTACTAGATTGTTAAAGGCTTCATTTTAATTATAAAAGCTGCCATGATGAGAACAGTATTGCAAGAAATCTGCCCTGACTAAATTATAAAAAGTGTGGTTCAAAACCTACAGCCTTTGTTCAAAGATACTATCACTGAAATTGTGATCTTAATGACAATGACTTCACGATTTGAGCCCATCCTTCTGTACAGTAGATTTCGCCTGAAGTCCTGACTGAAAATTATGGATTTTTAATCTGGTAGGAGCAGAAACATCTGTTTAAGCAAAACAGAGATGAGAATTGTCCCATGGTCTTTTCTGTCATGTCTGAAGAAAGTCCTGCCATAAGCAGGTTGCAGTGTTAAAATTCCTTCCAAATAGTTCGTAAAACTTCTCCCTTAGCACCACATTTTCAACAGTAAGTGTGCTCTGATCTCAGCTTAATACTTAGCAGCTGTTCTGGAATTAAACTTTACCATGTTATTATTATACATTTTAAGCTATAAAGATGACAAATACCTCGAAGCCTCCATTGGCTATGTTGTATCTTGCCTTATGTTCCTCTGATGCTATGGGCTGATGACAGAAAGAGTGTATAGATTCCTCAAATAATAACTTAGCATTACATTTCTTAGATTCACATAAAGATAAGCATTAATGTTGCCTGCAGTTATAATTGTAGCATGTTTCATGGTTATGAATATGACTAGTCCACCAGACAACTATGAGAGCCCAATAGCTCAATATAGTACAATGTATTTGAAAAAGGACATAGGGCTTCCAAGAAACCATGTGACCTACTATTAAACTGTAACAGTAGATGTTAAATTATTTTAGGTGACTGCATACCTGCAGCCAATGCATTTTTCTAGTATAAACCTGAAGCCAACTTAAAAACACAGTGGAGAAAATCTCAAGAACTGCTGAAAAGCCCTATTTCCCACTAATTCCAAACCTGGTAAAAACCTTATTGCGACAGACAGAGAGCTGTGCACAGGGGCCCAGCCTCCCTTCTATTAGCAATAACAAAATGTAGTTTGAAGTTTCAGGCCTGATGTAAATGGTGCCAAGCACCTCCCAGGAGTTCATTCAGGTATTAAACCAATTCCAGGGACAAATGAATAAAAAATTAGTATCTAGAGAAAATTACATAAAGTTGGGAAGCCTGGTAGGTAACAGTGCTTTTTCATCTTGCAAGTCATGCACAGTCCTATGTGAATGCCAGTCATGCAGCAGAACTGCAGAACTGCAAACTGAGATCCTTATAGTCTACGTAGAGTTTTGGTTAGAATGGTGCAAGAAAGTAGGATGCACTTACCCATTTAGTTTGGTGCTATCTCCAGACCACCACGGCTCAGTATAATTTAGTTCAACTTGGCAACTTCTGCCAAAGAAACATGCTGCAATGAGATTACAGGAGAATTGAAGGTCAGTTCTGAACTGTATCATCAAAAGCAAATGCAATGTCTACTTGCACTATATTTATCTCTAGTAAATGTTGTGCGACAAATAGGATAAAGCTAGAGGTGTATAGTGGGCAGAGAGATAAAATTGAAAGCAAAATGTTTGCTAGTTAGTGTACATGTCAGGGAAAACCTCACCAGCTTGCATTAGGCAATTTGAGAATGCTGGGACTTGATACAGTCACCATTCCGATGGCTGTTGCCTGAACTCTGAATTTTTTTTAACAGTCAGTTGTGCTTAAAGTAGATTTTCTTTGGAAGAGAATTAATCATTTGCGTTTGAACACATACGGGAGAAAAATAAACAAACATAAAAAGACCCCAACCTTACACAAAAGACACAAGACTTTTAGTAGAAGTTATTTTTTAACTAAGGGCTCCACTTCAGCTATCCAGCCAGGCAGGGGGCTTCAGGTCTGTTGTGGGAAGCAGAGTATACCAAATACATTAGCAAATGTCTCTGCTATAAAACAGCTTTTTACCTGGAAATGTAAACTAAATGCTAAATGACAATGGATTTTCTATGTAATCAAACTGTGCTCCTATTAATACTTCTCATGAACACATTTTACATTGAATACCATGGTGATTTACTTATTACTCACTATGAAGCAAGTTACCACTCCTTTTTACAGTTAATTTATCACATAACTCTTCTCCTCTTGCACAATAAGCAGGGAAATATCACTGAGTTATAAATTCCATTTTCATTTCCATCAGTTCATTACATAAATTATTCAGAACTGCTTTTATAAAGTGAGGAATTCAGATTCCTTTATAAAAGTAAGGAGAAGAGACAGTCTTAAAGCAAAAAAAAGCTAAAAAATATACATTTCATGCAACTTCTAATTATCCTTTTCATTAAACTGCAGCAGTTTATAATCTCAAGCAAATGTCCTTTATAAAATAGATGTTAATCAGAATTTTTTTATACACGTAGAATAATAATTAATATTCCTAGTCTCCTAACAACTCTCTCCCCCCCAAAAAAGAGGAAAGAAAACAACAAAGGAAATATTCCCAAGGCACAGTATTTCTTTTGTTTTTGAACTCTCAATTTGCATATTCATCTTCAGTAAGCAACGTCTACTGACATCTCCACAGCTACCTTTTTACAGCAAAACTTCATCTTCCTTTGCAAGCCAGAAGCCGCCACCTCGTACATTGCCAAATGATGTACTCTAATCAAAGAATTCCAAACTGTGACACATTTCTTAATTGGAAAATATTTCCAGTTCCTATTTTGAAAATAATCAAAGAAGAATTCTGGCACTTACATCAAAAACACATGCTCCTAAGGGCACAAAAAAAAATTAATACAAAGTACCAGGAAAAGTTTGTGAGCACTTTAAATTTTATATCAATATTCATTGGCTATAGTGCAAATTCAAATACCGTGTTAGCAGCCAATCACTGCCAACCTATTGGCTGTTCGGCAATCCATGAATAATTAGTTGTTCATTTGAATTCACTTCTGTTAGAGAGATATCTACACCACGAAAATAAGAATCACAGGCTTACTTTTTAAATTTCTTTAAATTAAGGATCTACCACTTAGTGAAAGAAAACAGATATGAAAGAGAAGTTATGATGAATTAGAAAGTATTTTTTCTCATTAATAGGAAAAACTACATAATGCAAGTTGCAGTGGCTGCAATTGTTATAGCTATTTTAATAATGCACATATTTATTAACTAATATAATATTCTGTGGTATACACAATGTTCACTGTGGATAGCCGGTTGGCTGCTGTAGAGCTGATTTCATTTCTATTTTTCTTATGAAAACCATTACTAAGGATAGCCAGAAAATAAACAATGTTACATTTAAAAAAATGAAATATTTCATTATTTAGAATTTTTCTATATTAACACAAAAGAAATAAATACAAACATCACAAGAACTGAACAGTCCTGATCACAGAATCACAGAACGGTGGGGGCTGGCAGGGCCCTCCGGAGCTCCCCACGTGCAGCCCCTGCGTGAGCAGCACCCCCAGAGCAGGGGCACAGGACCGCGTCCAGGCGGGGTGGGAATGGCTCCAGGGAAGGAGACTCCACAGCCTCTCTGGGCAGCCTGGGCCGCTGCTCTGGCACCCGCACAGCAAAGGGGTTTTGCCTCAGATTTCAGTGGAACTTCCCGTGTTCCAGCTTGTGCCCGTTGCCCCTTGTCCTGTCGTCGGCCACGCTGAGAAGAGCCCAGTCCCACCCTCCTGACACCCACCCTTCAGATACTGATAAGCACTGATGAGATCATATTGATATGGGATGATATATAAGAAAAAATACACAAAGCATTTTAAAATATAGCCAGAGCACTCAGTTAGGAGAAATATGAGTCCAGTCTCTGCTTTGTATGATTCAAGATCTGATAGTCTTTTGGTTTTTCCTATTGGAGTTATACTAAAGTTTAGTTATTTGTTCACAGTCACTAATATTGATTATAAGGTCCAGCTATGGACACAGGAATGTGCATTTTCCTGTCTTGCTCTGGAGAAGGGGAAACTTGCAACTTGTGGGAAAGTCACCATAAAATAGTATATTTGACAATTCTTAGAAAATGTTTAGTTAAGAGAGGAAATAGTACAGCAAAATCAAGATAATTTGTTCCAAGAAAACAAATGTCAACAATTCAGGAAACTACTAGATAAAATTCTACAGGAACGACAAATATGTATGCCCTGAAACATATGCCTGTAACAAGAAAAGACAAGACACATGTAGAACATATAAGGAATGACATTTACAGGAAAGACAACAGACAAGATATATCTGAAGGTCTTTTCTAACTCTATTTCCTACTGCTTGATACAAATTCTACTTTTCAACTATAGTTCAGCAACACAGGAAGTGTTATCCACTATAAGACACACGTCTTAAAAATTAAATTCATTTAACTGGTGTCTATTTACTCGCTTAAGGATTACACTTGTTGGGAGGGATATTCAGATCCATATCAGAGTGCGTGGAAGTGTCTGGTGAGCCAAGTAGAGGTTGAAATTCTGGGGCAAAGAGGTTGAAATTCTGGGGCAAAGAGGCAGAGAAAAGATAATTCAGGGCAGACAGACAGCAGAAGGTGTTGGAGATACTTATAAAAGGGAATTTGGGAACTAGCTGTATATTTTGGCCTGTGCAGGTAGGAAGAGGAAGAACCCACTACCTAACTTCGGCCCCCAGGCCCTCTGAGCTAACGCTCAGGGGTATATAGCAAGAGAAAGAAAAGAAGCGTGACAAGAACGGGTGAAAGTTTGGTAGTTAAGCAGTCAGTACCCACCCATCACACATCAGTACTGTTATTCACATCAATCACTGGAGGTTAACATGTTGCTTTCTGAAGATGAGAAATGGGAGTCAAGAAGTCATAAGCTTCATCTAGGAACATCAAACAATAAACTGATTGTCTTTAGATAATACCATGTTAAAATCTGAATTATTAATTATGAAGCAGATGACAGTTGACAGCAGATGCCAACAGTGTATTTAGAAAGGATTCATCTGTTTGAAAACTAAGTGTTTTTATCTCCCAAAATAAAAGACCCAGTTGTACTCTTAAAACAGATTCTAACAGTGCTGCAAGGGAATGAGGCAAGTTTAGAAGTCTGTATACATATTTAAGCAGGTTTTTTATAAGCTAACATATTAAACTACTAATATATGTTTACCATAATTATAGTAAAAATATGCCTGATCCTTTTAGTCAACATCACTCAGTGCTTCATGGGAATATGACAAAAGCTGACAATACAATTATATCAAGAGGTCAGGATTAGTGGTATCTTTTAGTTAACTAGTAACGAAGCATCTACTGAACAAAGTTTTGTTCATGATACTTTCTGTGCGTTCTTGCTCTACTTGAGTATTTATCAGTAGCATAACAAGTGATGGGTGAACATCCAAATGTATTATTTGCTCTTTGCTCCTTTCTCCAGTAAACGTGTTACAGTTTTGTTATTGTTTTTTAAAAAAGTTATTTTACTTTGTTTTTCATTTACTGGTTTGGTTTTAGGGGGATGGGTTGTGCTGTTCAATAGGCCCAGAGACTGAAATATTTTAAAGTTGTTATTCATTACTCTGAATTTCAAAAATCTGTGGGGCTGCCTTGCCCTTTAAAATATTGGCAGCACTCTGTGATTTTTATTAAAATATTTGTGATGCTTCTTTTAATTTGTCAAACAAGGGGCATCACAGGTGGCAATGCAGAGCAGGAAGATTCATCTGAAACAGAAATAACCTCTAAGGACATTACCCTGCTGTCAATGTTTATTCAAAACTCCTACTGAATTTTGTGAGGATTATTCACAGCTAATGATGCTGAGTATAGGTCCAGGTTCTCTTCACCTCTTCAGCAGATAAACAATAACTCTCAGCTGCTCTGATAAATTCACTTTATTTTATTTCCACCTTGCTTAGGGATATGTGGAAGAAATAAAAAATATCCACTCAGTTAAAACCTGACTTAATAAAAGGGTACATTCTAAATAACCCTGCAAGTTTAAACAGTATCATTTCATGTTACCACCTATAACTACACTCCGCAGCTGTAAAGATACCAGCCAAAGAAATGAATACAGCAGACTAATGACCTAAACCAACAGTTATTTGTCTGGAAAGACCAGCTGAAGAGCTAGCAGAAAGGCAGATTTTTCAGGTAAATAAGCATGTTCATGTTGACTTGGAAATATATGCAGCTAGAACAGAGAAGTCATCCAAGTTCAAATATATTAGAGTTCTCAAAATTCAAATAAAGCTTCATCTGGTCTTGCAGCCTGAGAAACACTAACCAAATAAAATAATTTATTCAAGGGATACCAACTATAGGACATCATTATACTGTTTAGGAGATGCTTCAGAGACCAAAGTGCAGTCAGCTGTCATCTTAATTAAGTTAACTCATATTACCAGTCAAGCCAAATCATTCCTCTATTGTCCCCAATACATCCATTTAACATGTAGTTATGAGTTATATACACTCCTTAAAGATAATTCTGTAATCTAACCCTATGTCTGCCTTCTGTTAATTTAGTTTTGCCCCATAAAAGTCTGCGTTTCTTGTCTAACCAGCATGATTGATAACTACCAGGTCAAACCCAGTAGTCTTTAATGATGCCCCAACAGTTTGATCTTTTTTACAGCTTTTTAATATACATTTGAACTTCAAATAAATTTTTAACTTATAAATGAAAGTACATTTCACAAATACGCAAGTTGAAAGGACTTTGTTGAGAATTTTTAAAGTTTACCATGAAATAGAGGAATCCTAATAAAGAATTTGTCATGATAAGTCTGAAGACCTGTTTCATTACATATTTGGTTTTTAATTATTTAGTCTCTTGTACACTTTGGTAACAGAAATTTTAGTATAGAAAACCCTTGTTGTTATCATCTAGACTATGAATATCAGCATTAGTCTGAGTGTGGCTAGGCACACAATATTTGCAGTATATTTACTCTTATCTGGCTTAGTTCTATATACTTAAATGGACATACCACAGCTTTTGCCAGATAAAGTTCTGATATCTTTCCATACACTTTTAATTCCTAAAACTTTGTTCAACTGTTTTCCAAGAATTTCCTCTGGGACCTGGTAATTGTGAAATCTGGTGAAAAGAATGGGGAAGATATGAGGAAAACTTCACTCATCAGCAGCATGATTTGAAACATTGCACTTCACTAGATGTGTCTAGAAAGAAGATGAAGATGATGAAGTTATGCATACTGATGTAACGTCATGGAAGAATATAATATTTTATTGAATGTGATGAAAGCAATGTAAGATGTTAAAGCTTAAAACTCTTCCATATTCTAATTTGTAAGTCTTTATGACAAATATTCATGCAAGCCAATTGTTATAATAATTACTTATTTCCTAACTCCACAGAAGTTAACTCTTCTACAACCCAACAGCAGACAGCAGAACGATTTTAGTATTTAACAGTTATAGGATAGTGCATCTTATTTAAATCTATATGTGTTTTAAACTACCTGTTCTTTCAAAATTTCTCTTGAACTAATAATAATTATACTCCACATTATTAGTTTTCAACAGTTGCACATTATACCCTTACACAGGTATGTCATTGTCCTGGACGTGGCAAGCAACCTAACAGTACTCCTCTCTTATCAGAAGTGCATCAAAAGCTAGGATCTCTTTCTAATGAGGCAGCTAACAGAAACAGCTTAATAATTATTTGGAAGAAAACAAACACCAATATTTTCTAAGGTTCAAATTTGAACCTGTATTTATATACAGTATACTAACCAGGAAGAGAAAAATGGGATGTATGCTAGATAAAAAATCCAAAGGGATAGGCACGTATTGCAGTGATTTTTACCTTGTGTGTTATGCTAAAACAGAAAACAAAGAAAAAATTTCAAGGTGATTAATTATCTGGTAATTTCTTCAACAAATGCAATGAAGTTTCTCTCCTCTTTAAATAAAATTAAAATACTGAGGGATGGTTTTTAATACTGGACACAATGGTACATCTCCATAGGAAACATCATATTAGTATCAAGAGAATTCTGGGGAATTTAGGTCACACAATTGAAATCAGACCATATAAAGATATATTTTCTTTCACTTCTATGACATTACTATTAATCTGAATACTGTCAAAGAGGCACCTGCTTTTGTCAGCCTTAAAATGTATGCTCATTGAGAATGACACGAGTAGCTGGTCTCATTTTCAAAGAACAAATGAACTGAATGGTCAAAATTAAGAGGTTTGTAAAACCATGTGTTAAGGGACTTCAGAAAAGGAAAATATAATGACTGAAATACATTAAAAGGCTTAAAAAAAACCAAACAAATAAACAAACAGAAACCACTAAATATTTCCAAAACCTGCTCAAAACAGTCAGAAATGGCTCTCTCCTAAGACAAGCCAGCTGCATAACCCAGCCTACACAAAAACAGAGGCACAAAAGAGCTTGAATAGCAACCAGTCCTCTTTTGTGCTCTTTGCTGGTTTTCAGTTACTTTCCTTAAGCAGACAAATCATGCAGAAGATGCTACCAGTCAAATTTCTGATGTTAGTTAGCATCTGCAATAACATTTCAGCAACTGAGTTAATAAGTAGTATGTGCTCTGCCACCCACAGATTTGACCTTCTGCAATAATAATATGCAGTGTTTGAAGTATAGTAATTCAAGTGTAACAACATCTTGGGCAAGTTAGGGGTATCATTTGTTGTAAGACACTTTCCTTTGAATCTTCATGTGCATAACTGAGGTTGTAGATTTTCTAGGCACTCAATCACAAAGACAATCTTTTTCACTAACTTGAAATGGATGAGATTTAACTCATTAGGATTTAGACTGATTTTCTCAGTGTTGTGGCATGAAATGGAACTTGAGAGTTCAAGACCTCCTTTTTCTAGCCTTAGTCATGACAATAAATTGCTAGAAGAGAGCTGGTAAAGGAACCAGTCTCTTAGCTCAAGAGTGCTCTGCTACTACAGTAGATTCCTTAAACTGTTTTCCAAAATCATAATAAGAACAATCTGTTCTAGTGCCAATCTACTACAACCCCAACTGGAAATCTGTAGAATTTCTGGTTTGGAGAATTTCTGGGTATTTCTTCTCAGTCTCTGTTTAATAATCACAGTCAGCACATCCTATTGCTTTGTAGCATACTATTTTTATTACTTGCTTCCCATTGTATTCTTTGCTAGGTCTATATAGCTTCTTCTTTTTCTTTTTACCCAGTTACTTGTTTAAACTTTGCTTGATTTTAGAGATGTGCTGCTTCCCTGCTACTATCCAATAGCTCCAAAGTTTTCTGATGTTTCATAGTATTTGCCTTAATCCTGCTCTAGGCTATATTCCTCTAACACAGCTATAATCTCACATTTCATGGTAAGAAAGTACCTCCTGATTTCAGGCAGTATCAGATGAAATGCCCCTCAGTCCTTAACCACGGGTCATCAGAGCAGAGAGTAAAATATTTAGTCATAACAGTGCTCCTATCCAAAAAACCTATCACCCCAAAGTTTCTTGTTTGCTCCGTCTATTCAATGGCTTTACTGAAATTGTTACAAGTCGGCATTTTGTATTTTCGCAGAAGGCCAACGTATTTTTGTACCAGTATTTGAAAGATCAATAATTTTGGTTTGGAATTTGGCTATTAAGTAAAGTACAGAAAAGTATGGCTTGAGACAGAAAGGAAATAATAAAGATAAAATATCTGATTGCTCTAAAAATTGATTTTTCGTATCTCAGTTTACAATGTTTGAGACAAGTATTATTGGAATGTTATGTGTGCCATCTATTTCCAATGTGTTCAAAAGGAGGATGTTGCAAAGTTCAGGAGAGTGAGATTTTTAGCTTTTGAACTGAAAAGCCTTAGAGACCTTATTTGAAACTTGACAAATGAGGTTCTTGCAAAGCAACTTTAAAATCAAACAAGGTTGTCCCCCATTTTCTTTCTGTATATGGTAAGCTTTTTAGATATATGTATGTTTTTCCATAGTCCATACAGATGTGGAATGAGCGGAGTTTAGAGATATTTTGAGTATTTTAAGACTCTCTGCAAGTCCTTGAGAAGTACTTTTCTAAGGAAAAAAAAAAAAAGCTCCCAGAACGAGCTGTTCAGCTGCTAAGTCACCTACTGAGGTTTAAGTAAATAAAAGAAATCATCCTACTAAATATTTCCTTTGGCTGAAGTAACCTTCATTTCAGCTGAAAAAGGTTAAACATTGACATAAAATGTACTTTTCTGAAGCAAATTAAAAGAACTGGAAAATCACAAGAAACAAATCACAGAGGTTATTAGCACAGAGTGATTTTCTGGATCTGTCTAGTGTAGTACACATTCTTACAGTCTGCAACTCCCTGTTCTCCTGCGGGAATTTAACACTTCACATAGAGATGACAGCCAAGTTAAAGAGAACCATGAATCTCTACTTTGAGTTTTCTTACCTTCCCAACTGTTCCTAGGCCCTGCAAAGATCTGACTTCTGGATGATTCTCTGTTCTCAATTTTTAAAGTATATGACAAGTTGAAAAGGAGTCCAGAATCTCCACCATTAACTCTCAGACTAATGAGAGAAAGTGTCATTCTTATGGAGAATAGCAATAAATCAACCGTCAGTGCTGAGAATGCAGTATATGTATTATTTGCTGTTTGCATTTGATTCACATGCGGTTAAACTCCCCTGCAGCATGGTCAAGAAAACTTCACTGAAATTATATCAGGAGCTGCTTTATCTAAAAGATTCAAAGTCATTATCAACACTGGAAAAGTCTGTTGCCATTCGTTTGAGTGCCATAAATTTCAGGGGATTCCATTTCAAATTCCTAACCAAATCTGAGTTGTTAGCTAAAAAAAAGGATATTCTTGAGTACTCTGGAAAAAATATTTCTGAGATTTTGGAGGACATGCTGTTGGCTGGTTGTAATATTAAACAATACTGATATAGCATATCTGCTTTCCAGACGATGTCATGAACGATCAGATACAAATGATCTGAAGGCGTTACCTTGTGAACTAGTTTGGCTGAACTCTTAAGAAAGACAACCTTTTCATCACAATACTGGTACTAAGTGACTACATATTTAACATGTCTTAAATATTTAACATGTCTTAACTGTCTTATTTAAACAGCAGATCAGCAAAGATATCTTGGGTTTCTCCTGGATCCTACAAGAAACAGATGGTAAACCTACAAGAAAAAACTAGGCATAATAGAGCAAAACCATTCTGTTTGCACTTGGGATTTGGAAATTTCGATACTTTACTTCCTCATGTGTCTGAAATTGTACACTAGAAAAGACTTCCTTGTGCATCAAAATAGAAAGGTTACTCCAGTTGTACCTTTGGGATTTGTAGAAGGCAAAGAGCTTTGACTAATCAAACACATATCCTACACATTACCTGATACATATTTTTTACTTATGACAAGTGCATACTCTTTTCTTATGAATTCACCTTTCCCTTAAATTTAGAAATATTTCTCTTTTCATTGGGATGATAAAAAGCTACTGCTAACATTGTTTTAATAAAACTACAGTCTGCCAGAATGAGGAATGGAAAAAGGAACCAGAAATTATGAAGATCAGTTAGATGTTCAGCTTTCTGACATCCAGGTGGGGGTGCAAAATGTATCCAATTCAGGTTTCTACTTAAAGGTAACATTTT
>VZTV01027618.1:0-20105 GCA_013400875.1 Anhinga rufa
CCCCCCCCTTTTTTTTTTATAGAGCTGAGGTTCTTTTTTGTTCTTTTTTTTTAAGACCTCAAGTATCTCAAAACTTGAGGAACTGAAGCTTTAAGAAAGATGAGCAATAAGATTTTGAAGGCTGTCAGCAATAGAAGCTCTCTGTATCCTCTGTTTTGGTACTTGCTTTTCAGCAATTGCCTGGTAGGTGTTAATTATTAATTCTGCTGTTTTGGAACAGAGGATAAGACAAGATACAGGCAGAAATTAACACACAGAAATGCCTAAAATCATCAAAAGTCGCTGTTGGAGAATAAAGCTGAGAAATCCAGGCAGCTGTGCTGGCTGCTAGCCTGAGAGTCCTGGGGTGGGAGTACCAGGGAGTACCATTGACCACTGGTGAGCTGCGGTCTCCTGTCCTCCTGCCTCCTTTTGATAGCAGCAAGGTAGAAGTTCATCCTTTCATTTGTTCAAATTTAATTATAGATTATATTATATGGGTTTGCTCAAGCCTTCTTTTCAGGCATAGGATTCCTTCAGTTGAGATGGTTGCGGAGAAAACGTAGTGCTCAGGATTTACATATGTGGTGAGATGCTAATTTCAGACTATTTAAGTAGACGGAGATAACAAGCAAATTTATCCATAGATATCTATTTCATGATATCTATTTAACCGTGCAGTCTTATGGTCTCTCAGTTTTAGTTTGCATACAATATTGTACCTGGAAAAGAAAGTTTCAAGTTGCTGAGGGATAGGATGTGCCATTTTAGACTAAAAGCCTGAGTTTATTAATTTTCATTTACTGAAGTTGAGGTAGTGCCCTTTGGGGGGTCAGACATTCAGTGTTGGTTTCAGGCAAATCCTTCTTACAGTCAGTGCGTTTCTGCTGTAACTTGTTTATACAGCGGCTATTTTTTTCAGTGGAAAAAGTGGGGGTTTTTTTGTGAAGTTCCGTAACTAATGTCTTTAAAGACAAGATAAGAGAGGTGAACTTGTGGTCAGTCAAATGAACTGTTGTCTGCTGTACGTAAAAGATCTCCAGCAGCCAGTTCCCGGGATTTAATGCTCTGCAGTGGATGGGGTCCTGTGACAGATGCTTCCTTCTCTCCCTTTTCCTCCTTTTCCCTTTACCGTGTTTCTTTGACCAACATCAATATGTTGATCCCCGGCCTGTTTATAGAGAAATGCATCTTTAAAGCGCTTTCTAGTAGCTGGAAGCTCAACTTGCTTACGATGGCTTTGTATAGATTCAGAGATCAAATTTAAAGGCGAGGACTGACCGTTAGGAAAGAATGGGATTCGTTAATGTTTTTACGGAGGAGATTGCTTATGCTGCCTTCTGAGGTTGGCGACAGCTGGTTTGATCTCAAACGCAGTGAAACAGATGACACTTGACAGCTCTGTAGTGCAAAGTAGACCTCAACATCCATGTTGGATGTCTCTCTTGGGTGGAATTTAATGCATCTTCTTGAATGACAGGCAAGAAAGGTGGCATCTTCTGCGGCCAGCAGAGCTGCTAGGGTGAGTCCGGGTCAAAGCCCCAAAGAGGAATGTGCTTTAGCGGCTGCTGAAAGCAAAGCAGGAGTCAAATGACCATCCAAGGAAGCGGTTGGAGAGGTAAAGAAGGAAGGGCAAAAGGTGAAAGGTGGGCGGAAAAGGGGAAAAGGAGCATAAACGCTACAAGGAGAGGTGAGAAGAGATTCAGAGGGCTCTCTACAGCCCTGAACTTCTCAGCTTGCTCTAGTTGAGGAGAGGCATCCTTCCTGTAAGGAGTGGGGCACCCTATGGGCTACCTTGGTGACACACGTACCTCATTACTGACATGTAGGAAGACACGTGGGTTTCATTCAGCAAAGGTAGCATACCACCAGCCAACATTTTATTTGGTGTTAAATCCTTACAGCGGTAGCTGGGAGCACTCATCAGCTCTAAAAACAATTTCAATGGGGCCTTTCTGATGTAGGTGGGAGCGTTTCTTTCTTAGCATTTCTTTCCAGGTGTTTTGTGAGGGGTCTGGTGATTGTATGTGATCTCTCCCAGTTTAATCCCACGCGGATTGCTGTGGGCAGACACGGTGTTGTCCTGTAGGAGATGGGTCAGGTCCTGTGTCTCAGTCTTCGCTCCGTACCTCTGGATGGTCTCACTGGCCGTACTGGTGTGAAGATTGCAAGAGGTGGGACTGTGCTTTTGCCACGAACAACACGTGATAGCAGCATGTTGTATAATCTAGATTTGCCGTTATTTAGAAAACAGAGTTTTCTAACATAATTTTTCAAATAAGCGTTTTCTTTTAAAAGCCCTGTTGGTTGTCTGTTATGGGATTATAAAACCAGGAGCTCCCAATCCATTTTGCACCATTATTGTTTTGAAACGCTTGCATTTTGTTCCCTTTTTTTACATAAACAAAGCAATTCTTTTCTGCTATCCAATCCATACGAGACTTTCTTCATCACCTAAATTATTTTTAGTGTGTTTTTTTCCCCCGCTCTTCTTGGTTATTTAATAAGAAATGTAAAAAATACTTTTAGAAGCAACGCACAGTAAAGATCCAAGAGCAAGGAGTACTTGCAGGAATAAAAGTTGTAGCAGGAGAGCGCTAATTATTTAAGTAATCTTTGAAAAGACAATATCTATTGTACTGAACGAGCATGAAATGTTATTTTCCTGTTTCAGTAGTGGCTGCTTTTGTTAGGTTTTCCACCTGTTAGGCAATTGTATGCTCACATCGTTATTGAGCAGGAATGTTTTTCACTGCTGCAGCAGTTGTTTTTGTGATTGCTTGCTTGATATTTTGTTTGTACTTCATCACAATATGTGAACGAAGTTGGTAAATATTTAAAATCCACCATGGAGAAAATGATGGTATTTTGTATAAAATTATTTGAAACCACGGTGGACATTTTTAAGTGGATTTTTTTTTTTTTTTTAATTCTTTCAGGGAAGTGAGGGGTCTCTGCAGGGGATGGGCTACGCAGGCTTTTTATCAGGTTAGGCTTGCTGGGACAGTGCTGCAGTGAAGGCCACATGTGGGCAGAAGACATCCTTAATTTTGGTTCATGCTCAGGGTGACAGGCTTGGCAAATCCAGGTCTCCCTGAGACCCCCATTTGCTCTCCTGCAGCTGCACATTTCGGGACCATCGGGAAGGTAACAAGGTTCCTCAGCCTACATCGGTCCACCTTGCCAAGGGGGCTGGCTGGTGCTGGGGCGGCCGCCGCGGAGGTCTCCAGGGTGGTGGGAAGCCATGGGATGATCCGTGGGGTGAGTGAGCCAAGAGGAGGGGATTTATTCCAGGTGGTAGATGAAGGCGGGCTCATGTAACCTACACACAAGGCAGGGGAGACCGACGGTGTTCTTGGCGTTCTTGAGACTTTGCTGGTACCCCTGAAAAAAGAAACTAGAAGCATGATAGACTTGTGAAGAGGAAGGGGAGAGATATAAATGTAATGTTCTCACAACTTTTTTTTTTATATTTAGTGAAATTGGAGGATTTTTTTTTCCTTTTTCTAAATTAGAAATATTTTCAATTATTTATTTGTTTGTTTATAAGATGTCTGGAGCATCGATTAGACACTTGCCAAATAGAGTCAGCATGAACAATTTTTAATCATACAAAGTTGAAGATGGCAGCTTACGCTCCTGTTTTAAATCGAGGGTTGGAGGCTGGCGTTGGGACTGTGTGAAGGTTTGGGGTTCGCATCAGCTCTGCGGCAGTAAACTCCCTCTCTGGCAAGCGGTGGGGCGCTGCCGATGCTTTTGGTGTCGCTGCCAGCTCCGGCTAGTCGATGTGAAATTCCCTGTATTGGATATCTGCGTCCAGTTGAACTACGAATGCTTCAGCCACCTTTAAGGATAAAATGATGAGCGTATCTCTCCATCTGTACTATGTGTGCTTAAACCTGGGCTGGAGGGGGCTCAGCTTGATCTTCTTTCACTATAATTCTGCTTTTTTGGCTCCAGTTGTTCCCCTTTGCTTTTGTGGATAGCTGAGACCAGCTGCTCTGCAGGCAGCTGAGAGACTCAAGTGCGTGTGTTGGAAGGGATTTCTGCATTTCAACTGGTGGAAAGAGGAGCAGAAAACTGGATTGGGGGAAGGTGAATCAATATAAGATTATAACCTTCAAGCATTATGGGTTTTTTTAATAGATAAAAAGCAAAACAAAGTCAGGGAGGGAATAAAAACCTATGAAAATACATTTATGCTTGTAAAGCAAGCACTTCGATATCATGAAAATGCTGGGCAGATAATTCAGGCTCTTGTGCGCACGGATGACAATGCAGTTTGGAATTACGTGTAGGTACATTATAAAATAACTCTCCTGTGTACATGAATATTTTAATGTGAAGCACTAGTTTACACAGATAGCAAAGCAATACTCAACTAAGCTAATATGCAGCCTACCAAAAAGTTCGCATTTGTTCTCACTGAGAATAAAACCCTTTTTTTGGCTTTAAATTGTTTGCTCCTTGTTCCCGCAAGAAAAACTATTTGAGTTCAAACGCAGCTTGCCGGTGCTCCGCTTTCATCTCCCACACTTGATCTGCGCGATCCGCGCTGGCTGCGTACTTCTGCTTGCTGCTTTATCTAATAAGTAATCTTTCCATGGGATAGCATCAAAGACAGGCGGCTTTAAATAAAATAAACAAGCCGCCGGATAGTCTATGCATGGGAACACAAAACCAATGCTTTTTAATAAGGTAATAATAGTATATTTGTGTGTGTGTGTGTGTGTATATATTTAAATGCAGTTTGTATTACAGCAGCACCTGAAGGCAGTAGGTGGGAATCAGAAGCAGCTGCTCTGCCTGCAAACACAGCACAAAGGGGCTCATATATTACCGATTCTTCCCCAAAATCTCATCCAAATCAGCAATTTTATTTTAAAATCCATGTACTTCCAGGGGAGCGACCTGGGGGTAAGTTTCCAAACCCCAAGCTATAGCATGAAAGGCAAATGCTGGAGAGGGCAAAGGCACGGTATGCAGCAGAGCACGATGTACTGCCGTCCTTCTCCCCCGGTAGCTGGATGTTGGACTCCGCGGTGCGAGGGGACGATTTGGATGGGGCTGGGAGGGAGCACGCCGTCAAGCTGCCCTTTTCCCTTAGCTTTCTTCTTTCCTTCAGCCATTTGGAGAAATGAAGCTGCTGTGAGAGAGGGAGGAGGGGGAGATTTAACTGGCAGGTGTGGTGGAAGCCAGGGGATGATTGCAGGGTTGGAGAGATGCTCTCATGTCGTACCTCTGCCGGTGAAACGCAGCGGGTTTGCCAGATCGCCCTCTCTTTTTAGACTTGGAGAGCACATTGCCTTCGCAAGCATACCTGAGCTAAACATAGGGAATCCTCAGCCCTTTCAGGTGACAGGTGGGGCTCTGAAATAACTGGCTTCAGGTTGCTTCATAGTTTCTAAGAGTGAGTCAAGGTCAAAACGTGCTTTATTTTTTATAAGGGCTTGGCTGGATGCACAAGTTTAGCAGCTTGTATATTCGTGGGATTTGCTGCTTCTGGAGCTCTCCCGGCTCTCTAAGTCACTCCATCCTGCCCAGCTTTTCCAAAGATTAACATCCGTATGGGAACACTGTCTCAGAAGCAATGTTTACACTCATTTCCTTCCTAGGGAAAACATTCAGCAGTGAAACAGGACTTCGGCAGCGCTGTGGAAGCGGTGACGGCAGATGCGAGGAGACGGTGGCACGTCTTTCCAAAGTACAGCTTGTTCTTAGCGGGTTGTGTATTGAGTTTTCTGCATCCTCTTTTTTTCTTTTTTTTTTTTTTTTTTTTTTTTAAATTTAAAAAAAAAAAAAAAAGGCAAGCAGAAATCTTCTACTGAGCTAAAGGCATTGCTCAGCCTCGCAGCGAACCCAGCCGGGGCTGGCCTCTGGCCAAGCCTTTGCTAGCTGCAGCCTGCACACCATGTAACTCCTCTAAGAATAGCCCTGGTGCTCTTTTAAAAAAGCTCCCCCCCAAAAAAAAAACCAAAACAAAACAAAAAAAAAGACTTTAGCAATGCATTGCCTTCACCCTTGTTGTTAAAGAGGTGGAGTTTGGAGGGGATATTTTTTCCCCCCACGACGGTGTCTGTTTTTTTGCCCGCGCCTGCAGCGAGCTATCACTAATGCTGAGAAATATTTTCGGACTTAATGCGGTGAGTCAGGGCTTAGCCATAAATTGGTCATGGGATAGAAAGGATACAGATTGTCTGTTAGCCAGTGTCTAGTTTCAGCGATTTCAGAAACATGAGCAATTTCTCAACTGATGTTAATTAGACTCATAACTCTTTCTGAGATGATCTAAGGCAAGGATTAATTATAAAAGTTTCTCGGTGTTAGAACATGTTTCTTTAGTTAAAGTTTGGCATGCTTTCGTTGTACGGTTAGCATGAAAGAATTCTCTTCTGCTTAAAATCCCTCAATACACCATTCTATCTTGCTAAGTAAATAACCATATTTATGAGTTTATCTAAACAAATCTAACTGTTAAATGGGAAAAAAATACATAAAAGGCCCAAGCGTTAGCAGCCATTTCAAAGGCTCATCGAGTGGACTTGCATATTCCTCATGGGCTTGGTTGCGTTCTGGAAGCTGTTCTTCTGGCTTTACTTGATTTCTTGCTTAAATAAAACATATCATGGATTATTTTCCTATCTTCATTTAAAAAATAAGTGACCTAATGAAGTGCCCTTTCGTGGCTCTCCTTTTGTCTCTGTAGCTAGGGTTTTTTCCAGGGCAGCTCCATGGAGTCTTGATGGAGATGGGGATCCAGTGGCCCCATGTTAAGCCACCCCCATGGTTTGGTGTGCTGGGCTCTCACCTCTGAGCCTGCAGCCTGGGCTTTGAGGTGTGCTCTTTCCGAATCTGAATGTTTTTAATGCCACGGCTGCATTTCCTTAGAGGATAGAAGGAAGTGGAGGTTGTTTAAATAAAATTGTGTGAGTGTGAAAATAGCCAGTTGACATCGACGCTTCTAAAAGGTGAACCTAAATAAAAATGGTCAAATGGGTATATGGAAGGCTTGGTTTGACTTGATGGTGTACAGTCACAAAAGGCTAGATGAGATGACACATCTTCTCTCCATCTTCTCTGTCTGCTGTGCTCCTTATTCTCCAGGGGGTAAATTCTAACAGATTCTCACAGTGTAATATCAGAGCATTCCCAGTTAAGGATCCCTGCACCAGTTTGGAAAACTTGGCCAAGTTTTCATTTTGTTCACTTTTTTACTTCATAAAGCTCTTCTCTTTATGATTAAGTCACATAGCCAAATAGTGATGTCCTTTTTTGTTTTTTGTTGGTTTTTTTTTGGTATCATACTTCTGTGAGTGCTTTAAAAACAGAAGAGATTAAAATCTAGTTCCTGTGACTGCTGTGTTTGAAGGTTTTTTCCCTAGAAAAGTGTTGCATTAGCCTCTCCTTGAGCACAAGTAATGTAATAGAAAATCGTTGGGGATTTTTGCTTGTAATAAATTTAGACTTAGATTCTTATCATGTGTTAATGTTTTTAATAATCTGACACTACAGATCCCTAGTTTTATGGCCTGTACTTATGACTCCTGCATTATGTATGCTGATGATTACTATGCGAATGTAAGTTATTGAATTGATTTTATGACAGTGGCACAGAGCAT
The DNA here is from genome assembly GCA_013400875.1 of Anhinga rufa. NCBI lineage: Eukaryota > Metazoa > Chordata > Aves > Suliformes > Anhingidae > Anhinga > Anhinga rufa. Next base: position 7,599 of record VZTV01027618.1, read on the forward strand.
AAAGCTGAGTTCACTTAAGGAAATAAAAACGATGCAAAGACAAAGCACTAAAAAAATAAAAAAGTCTTTTGTGTCATCTTGGGTGACGAACTGCAGAAGGATTGGAAATTCAGCTTTCTGCTGAAACCCTTTTGTGAAGTGGTGCTCCAGCATCACTCACCCTCCAGTCCTCAGTGTCCCCAGACTTGGCCCAGTAACCGGTGAGACAGAATGTATTGGATCTGCTTTGAGTTTACAAAAGGTGACATATTAATTTGGAAAGACAGATTACAAACATGCATCGTGGCCACAGTCTGAGTCCTATAAAAGTGATGTATGGCTGGTGCAGAATGATAAAAATTCGTATCAAGGGAACAGCTTAATTAACTATTCTTGATTAAAGTAGTACAGTATGTGAATTTAATAGCTTGTCTTCAAAAGCAGAATGTGAAATCGCTTATTACTGTGGCGTATCTTGCTGGCAAATTGTGAGCTGCCAGAGGTTCTTTGTGATTAATTGAGTTTAGAGGAACTCAACACTGGGGTGGGAGATACCAAATAATTATTCTGCTCTTGCTTCAAGCTCATTGCCTCATGTGAATAAAGAAATTGTCAAGAACAAAGTCATGGGAGTGGACTAGGAATAGGATCGATAGCTGACACGAAAGGGAAGGCATATTTGGATTGCAAAGCAAGGACTTCAGTTGAATACCACCATCAAAATGTTGGGCTGTGAAATAGTTAATATAATTGCCATTCAAACTTCTAAGTTAATGGTCAATTTGTATGTCATCATGGTTGTTGGGGTCATTGTAGGTATGGAGAACAGGAGTTTATTGTGTCTCACTTCTGTCACCTTTTAGGTTGAGCAGCTCTAGTTCATTAAGTGTTTTCTTGATGGTCATGCTTTGTGGAGCTCTAGTTGTTCTTGTGGCTCTTTGAGACCTTCTTGGTGTGTGTAGCTGAAAAAGGTCATGTATTCTGCAGCCCATTACACCTTTTACGTGCATCAGTATGATGCTTGTCTTTTTTTGCAAGAGCATGAAGTCGATGGCTTGCGTCCAGCAAGCTTCTAGATCCTGTTCAGCAGAATTGCTCCGTAAGCTGGTGTTTCCATGGTGTATATATCCAGGTGGTTATTCCTGCCTAAGTGTAATACCTAGCATTTGGGCCCTGTTTAAATAGTCTCCTGTCTTTTTCGGTACGTCTCTCCAAGTCATCAGAATAACTTTGAATCCTGCAAAGTAGTCTTTCCTGGCTTGATGCTCTCTGTGGTTTTGGCAGGCAGTCGAGTGTCTCCAATTCATTATTATTCATCATTCCAGTCCCTAATGAAAATCCAGCTCCAGGACAGATACCAACAAAATCCTACTCGATACATTCTCCCATTTTAACAATGTGCCGTTGTAAACTATCTTCTGTGTGGCTTGCCAGCCAGCTTTGCACTTACCCTAGAGGGTCTTCGTCTTGTAGGTCTAGAAAAACAGACTCAGTGTTCTTAATTTGTTTTTGAAAATGCCAAGGTGACAAAAGCCTTACAAAAACCAAGGCGTATCACATGTTCACTGCACCCAATATAACTGAAATATGGTATTTACATAAATATGAGTTGGGTTTTTTTTAAAAAAATAAGTTTCAAGTACTGTTAGTTTACAATATTTTTCCTGTGTAAAGGTTTTCCCTAAAAATGCTAATACTACAGAACGGATATTTGCTTTAAAATACAAGCTTAGATTGTGAAACATAATTGAAAGCCAAAGGGTGAATTTTGCGAGCAAGTTTTATTGCTGCGGCATGAAGAGCATTGAATGCCTTCGTTATACAATGCTTCGGCATTAGTCAAAGCTCAGATTCAGTCAGTCTGATCAGTTAGCACAGATGTGCAAGTGGAGAACTTTATCATTGTATGATGTCAGTGAGCTTAAAAAAGGATGTCCTCAGCATCTCCTTTAAAAAAATATAAAAATCCTGCTTTATGTTTCTTTCAGAATCAGTACCTCAAAAATATTTATACTTGATCTCATCTGAACAACCCTCCTGATTCCAGAGACAGTTTTCAGGGCGCGTTTTCACTGTAAATAAGTAAATATGCTGTTTGGATGGGTGAGCGTTGCTGCTGCTTGAAAGCAAGGTGGGTGAAAAAGGTGACCTTACAGCAGCTATCCTGGCTTTGAGACTGGGCATCTCCACGCCTGTGACTGATCCAAGAGAAAGAATTAGGTATTCTTCCTAGCATACATGGGATCTTCCCTTGACTGGAATTAGTGAGGGTCTGAGTCCTGAACAAAGCAGCAAAGAGGTGGGGTTTCTTTGAGAGGTACTCATTCTTCCTGGTACCCTTCTCCTGGGAGCAAGGCTTACTGCATCAGGTAGGCTTGCTGAAATGAATAGGACTGGCTGTGGCTGAAGATATTGTGCCTTATAGCAAGTCCAAACTTCTTAAAGGTATGTTTGTGTCAACACATTTTTCTTGGAGATATATATATTGCAAAAGCTGCCTCTGCGGTTACAGCTAATTATAAGACACCATTGTTTCATATTTTATGAATTCTTTGAAAAAATTAGCAAAATCCATTAATACTGTGGTCACTGAACTCATATGAAACTGCCTGACGACGCTATTATTTAAACATAGTGGAAAAATCGATAAATTTAATCCAAGGTAAAACTGTCTGGTTGCCTAACGGAGAAGGCTGCCTTGGTTGCTGAGCGCTGGAAATCATTGCCTCATGCTAATTGAATAACATCCAGCAGTTGCGTGGCTGAATCTTCCAGACTGGTTGACTCACGGGGACTGAGTATCTATATGAAGTGTATTTGTCATGCTGCAGTCCTACAGGATTAAGAGCACTTGGATGCATTTGATCTGATGCATTCCAACAATATTAAATAAGTCCATTTTTTATTGTCCTTTGCACCTTGTATTTTCCTGGCTGTGGAAGTCCAGCATCTTACTTTTTGGAAACTGAGCTGTGATATGACAAATATTTCTGGCCAGTATTTCTAGCTCTGGCAGGACCTGAAGAATTCTTGGCTGGCTCTTACAGTAGGCTGATATCTTAGACCAAATATAACAAGAGGCAGAGTACAGCATGTAGAATTAAATCCTGTTACTTGTTATTACATTATTTTTCTTGTCTTGAAATTATTAACTGTATTCTGGGTTTTGTGATAAATTTTTGTGATAAATAGTCATTCTAAAATCAGTACTTAGATGTTAAATAATTTTAAACAAAATGTCTGAAAGATCCTTTTGTCTTTCTGCAAGATAATTACACTGTGAAATTTGCTTTCATAATTCATTTGGGAAGTCCAGTTTATTGAACATTTGGGATGTAGGACTTACTCCTGATAAATGTATGGTTTCTTCTCTGGAACCTTCTTTGCAGCCGCGTCAAGAGGTACTATTTATAATCACGCAAAGACACAAGTTGCACAGTTTAAAGTGTTTGCAAAGGTACCTCATGGGTAGAAGAAAAGGGAAGGAGAAGGCTATCATGTGAATGCAAAGCCATGAAGTGACTACAATAGAGACATTTTTGTTCCTGCTCACAGTAGCATTCATCCATAAGTAAATAAAGGTTCACAAGGTAAGAGTGGGAAGAGAGGAGAGCAGCTAATGGTGTGCAGCTTTCCAAAGAGGTGAGATTTGCAGTGGAAACCAACAGAGAAGGGGGGAAGTTTCCCCCGGCCATGCCATCTCCCTGGTGCTTTGGCTTTGGCACTCGGCAGGCTGCACAGCCATTTGAGTCGGTCGGTGTGAATGAACCATGGGAAAAAGACTTAGAGTTTTCTTTTCAGACAGATCAGTGAGTTAATAGGACTCCTTACAGGGCCAGACAAGTCCTAGTCCTGGCAGAAGGAGCACACCAAAAGCACATGGCTGGGACCCTTTCGGTGGCAGACCTCAAATGGCCATAAATTGACTGTGAAACTGTACTCTTACTGAGACAGGGGCCCACCAAGAGGTAAATAAATACCTTTCAATATTGAAAAATATTCTCTGAACATATATTTGTTATTAATGTTGACCAGAGTTTGTGATCAGTCCTGAATGTCCATGGAGGCGGCTGTGCAGCAGTCCCTGCGTCCCTTGGGGGATCTGGGAGGCCAAAAGCCATCTTCCCAGCAAGCTCACAACAGTGCAGCTAATATTAATTGAAAGTGATTTTAAGCTTCAGGAATTTTGGGCTTAAACTAAACCCTGAATTTGAGGATTAGGAGGAGACTGCCTAATCATCTAAGTGTTTGTCTTCCCAGATAAGCCTTGACAAAATCCTGAGTGTTCTCTGCACCCGCTGGCTGGTTAGCGAGTTGCTTAATGTGCCCTTTCAGAAGTGAGCAGATGAGGGAAACAGCTATGCACCATCTCAGTCTGAGCTTGGTGTAATCACAGATAGCTCACTTGGTGCTGTCAGAGGAGCAGAAAAGTCCATAGATGGGCTGGAGAAGAGGGACCATGGGTACTGGAGCTCACAGGTTTGAGGCAAGTACCTCTGTAAGCAGCACACGGCGAGGCCGTAGCATTTGCCAGGGCAAAGGAGCAAGCCCTATACATAGTAACAGAGAGGCTTTAATGGTCCTAGAACATTGATAGGATGGTGCAGTGTTACTACCTGCTTATTTATAGCTGCAAGTTTAGGATGATGTGTGACTGCCCATGTTTTATTTGGAAGAAGCGAGTAGAGGAGTCTTGGCTGAAAGGAGCATATTTCCTTCTGCTCATTACACTCAGTTGATCGCTGTTGGTTTAAGTGAGCTTTAACCATCATAAAATGTGCCCCCATCTTGTGGTCCCCCAGCTGCTGTTTCCCCTTCCTTTCTCTGGTGAAGGTTATATTATCACTTCTGCCTCTACGTGGCACAGGCTTCTTGAGCTGGCCTCCACGCTGTTCCTGTGGCTGGTTGTTTGCCCATCTTCTTTTCAGCTTACCTTCCCTGCACGCCTTACCCAGCTGTTTTAAACATACATAGAATATTGCAGAGTCCTTCCAACATAAAGTAATTTGTTGCTGTTTTGATGTTTAATAGCTGCAAAATTAGTCTTGAGCACATGTGATCATCTGCTGGAAGAGTTGTGCAGGCCGTGATTCAGGAGAGCAGCATTAGGGGCATATGCACGATTGACCTAAGGGGGATTTAGGCACCTCCGTGAGATGAAACGGGCCCTTAAGTGCTTTGCAGAGCAAAGTGTGCCTAGGTTGAAGTTTACATCAGGAAAACTGTTAACAATGAATTTAAGCACATTATTCTTTAGGGACATACTCCATCATGTCCCATAGCCTCAGTGATATGGGAGGCTGTGCTTTTCATGAAGAGTCACGGAATGAGAGCAGTTCTGCGTTTCACTGGTGGGGGAAAAAGTGGTCCTGACACACAGCTCATGCTTCAGTTTGCTTAAAAACTGCTTTTGTAATTCTTCATAGAATGGTTTGGGTTGGAAGGGACCTTCAGAGGCCATCCAGTCCAACCCCCTGCAGTGAGCAGGGACATCCCCAACCAGAGCAGGTTGCTCAGAGCCCCGTCCAGCCTGGCCTGGGATGTTTCCAGGGATGGGGCATCGACCACCTCTCTGGGCAACCTGGGCCAGGGTCTCACCACCCTCAGCGTAAATAATTTATATCCAGCCTAAACCTGCCCTCCTTTAGTTTAAAACCGTTCCCCCTTTTCCTGTCACAACAGGCCTTGCTAAAGAGATCGTCCCCATCCTTCCTACAGTCCCCCTTTAAGCACTGGAAGGCCGCAATAAGGTCTCCCCGCAGCCTTCTCTTCTCCAGGCTGAACACCCCCAGCTCTCTCAGCCTGTCTCCACAGCAGAGGTGCTCCAGCCCCTGATCACCTCCGTGGCCTCCTCTGGCCCCGCTCCAGCAGGTCCATGTCCTGTCTGTGCTGGGGGCTCCAGAGCTGGACGCGGCGCTGCAGGGGGGTCTCACCCGAGCGGGGCAGAGGGGCAGAATCCCCTCCCTCGCCCTGCTGCCCACGCTGCTGGGGATGCAGCCCAGGGCACGGCTGGCTTTCTGGGCTGCCAGCGCACATTGCCGGCTCATGCCCAGCTTTTCGCTCACCAGCACCCCCAAGTCCTTCTCCGCAGGGCTGCTCTCAACCCCTTCATCCCCCAGCCTGTATTGATACCGGGGGCTGCCCCGACCTGGGGGCAGGACCTTGCACTTGGCCTTGTTGAACCCCATGAGGGTCTCACAGGCCCACCTCTCCAGCCTGTCCAGCTCTCTTTGGATGGCAACCCTTCAGATTGATAGTTTTGAGTAAGTGTTGTCAGATTTGGCTGCTAAGCGCCAAGCACAGTGTTTCCAGTTGTCTTCATATAAGTTACATGATCTATTGGTTGGCGTTCCTGATAGAGTTGAAAAGCCTGCTTAAAGATCAAGTGCACTCCTTACTAGGTCTTGATGTTCTAGGTCTTGCTAGGTCTCTAGTCTGTTTTCAACAGTTTACAAAATGTGAGCCAGAGAAAGGCCAAGGAAAGGACACGTATCATAGAGCTCTGCTGTGGGTTGTTCAGAAGTTGAAAGTTTTGATAGAACAAATGACCTAACATGGTCTTTGGTTGAACATAGGTATAGGATCTGCAGAGACCCCTGATCAGCATGTCTCTGCTGCTCTCCGTTTCACCAGAGAGATGAACAAATAAGAAATATTAATCACAGCTTACTGATTTTGATTTCAAAATAGATTTTTTTTGTTAATGTTCTTAGTAGCAATTAGGGAAGATTCTTGGCCTGTTGCAGCTGCTGTGCTTTTATATGGCTCATGGTGTTATAAAAAGGCAGAGGGATTACGGGGCTTTGGTAACTTTAATAAAATCTATTTTTGCTGTTAGGATCATTGATGTGGTATATGGTTTGAATTAAAGTTCTCATTATCACATTAAGATTCAACAAGGAGTTAATTAAGTGTAGGGAGGTAATTGAATGCTAATACTACAACACTGCAGTGAAAAATGAGGCAGTATTCCCATACTAAATTCTAGTTTTCTCCTCATTTTAAGTGCCATGCCTATGAACGTGCATAGGAGTATACTTCTGACTCAGGCAGAAAACTTTCATGCTTGGCAATGCTGCTCCTCTTGGTAGTAACATGCTGGGCCATCATTTTCTGAACATTCCCGTGATGTGACAACCCTATTAACATTTAGAGGTACTTATCTTTGCACTCACCTGACTTGAAAAGAAAATAGTGTGTTAAAACTTGGCAGCTGCAGATGGCTGGAAATCAACTTGTAGACTTGAAAGCTAGCTTTGATTAGTAATAGCAAGATGGAAATGATGCAAGAATGCCTGTTTTGCTTGTTGCATGTGATTTTTGTTAATTTTGGGAAGATCTGTTGGACTGTGAGTCATGGAACATGTGGATATTTTACTTTCTGATAATTTTGTTAGCACTGAATAATTGTTTTGTTAAGTAACCCAAGGGTTGAGGCAGGAAGACAGACCATCTCCACCAGCTTTTTGGCTTGAGAGAGATCTTGAGTACTGTACCACAAATTTTATGTACCCATTAGAGAATTTGAGCTCAGCTTATTTCTCCCTCAGCATTTATTTACCTCGGGGTTTTTGAAGTATGAATGCACAGTGTACAGATGTCCCCTGTCTATGTGGTAATAAAACTTAATGATATTTCAGCGGCAAACCATGATTTACAGTAACAAAATGAGTACATGCAGAGGGGGCTCACAGAAGTTGGAGAGATTTGAAACTGGAGCTGCCTCTGTTTTTGAAGGAGTTGGGCTCTCTCATCCCCAAATACGCAATGTGACTTGCTTTTCAAAATAAATGTGATTTCCTTTGTTAGGGAAACCTCAAGAGTAAAAACAGTTGGTAGAGCCATGTGCAGCTTCTGTCCCTTTGCTTATGAGTGTCAGATAGGGCTTCTGCAGGCAGAGAAATGCCATCTCTGAATACAGTAGGTTAACCTTGCTAGTTTGAGATACCGCATTAAAAACAGGAGCTTCTCTGGCTTTTAAATACGGCAATACATGTGATACATCTTGACTTCAGTGAGGCTTTAAATACTGTGACTGAAATTGGAAATGTGCTCTGTAGGAAAGATGTAGGCAGATGGGAAAGAGCCCAGAGGGGAGTGACAAGAATATAGGAGGTTTAGCAAACATAAGTTGTAATGGAAGATGGAAGGAATTGATTTATTTAGCCTAAAAATACAGAAGGAAATGCAAGTCACCCGATATATAAAAGGTTGCTTTAAAAGGCATGACAATGAGTTTTTCTCCATGACCACTGAGAAATGCAAAAGACATCAGGCAAGGATTTAAGCTGGGTAGTAGGATAAAAGTTTGAACTTTTAGGGAAGTGGCAAAATGAAAGACGAGCTGTTGAGAAGACCTGCAGGATAGGAGTTTGGAGAACAAGTTAGACAGAAGTCTGTTGAAGTGGTTGGGATACATGCCCTCAGGTGATGCAATTAGGTGAGATTTTGAATATCTTTCTTTCATGGTGGTTGATACCACGTGAAACTTTCAGGAAGCCAATCTTGTAGAGTTTCAGGCTATTTCGCATTCTGACCAAGGAACCATTGAATTTTTGTGGGCAAGTTAAGAATCCATCCCTGGCCAGCTTCATCTTGCACAGCGTACGAGATGTCCTTTTCCATGGCCAGTCCCTCCAAGGAAGCAGACGCCGTATCTCACATCTGGCCTGTCTCATGGTCTTGCCACTGGTGGGACTGATACACAGCAGCCGTGCTCGGCTGGCGCTGACACTTTCCAGGAGAAAAGATTTGCTGCTTTCTGGAAAAGGAGGGCAGAGCTCATTTTGAGTCTTTTCCATGTCCTCTCCCACTTATGAGGGGTGGTTTTGGGAAGAGGTGATGCAGAAGGTGAGATGATGGACACATTAAAATAAGGGTGGACAGTAAAGGCCATAACAGGTTGTTTTGGGACTCTTAAATGTTAGACATCTTAAATGTTGGACATGAGTATTTCCAGGCCTGTAATTGGATTTTAAGTTAGTTTTTTTTCTCAGTATTGGCTTGGAGATCTTCCTCTAATCTGCAGCATCTTGAGCATCAGAGCTATTTTTATACATCCTTGATGGAATATATTTTCTTATTGGTGCCTCTTTTTGCTAGCACTGAGGAGACATGCTTATTTATCTGCTCTTTTCCCAAGGAAACCTAGAGAAACTTAGAAACTTAGGAGATAAACGCTTAAAAACCCAGCCTCCATTACTGATTTAAACAGCTTATAAAATTTTTAAACCGTTTATGATTGTCTTTCATTCTGATGCGTATGATTCTATTCCCAGCGTTACTCTCAGATAAATTTGTTTGGAGAATCCAGACAAAATCCATGCTTATGCATCTGAGGACTTACTGGAAACTCAGTAAGTGAGCAGGCTACTGTATTTGTGTATTTGTATTTCTACTATTCAAAAGTAATGGCTAACCAAAACAATGAAAAGATGGTACAAAATACATAAATCAGATTTAAGGCTCCTCCTGCAGCCATAATACTTCTCGTGTGTGTTGTAGCACATATGTCATATTCAATAATATTCAAACTACTATGTCCTTTAAAATGTACATTTTACCCACGCTCGCTGAAATTTGCCATGTAGCAAGAACTATAGCTTCATTCTCTTGGGTCTTAAATCTTACGCCTTGTGCAAATTTGAGAATTAATGCAAATAAAGCAGACGTTGAGAGGAGCAAAATACAGACATTGAAAATATGTTCCAGCAGTGGCATTTACATAATTGCAATCTTCCAAAAATCTAAAAATTTGAGCCTTGGACAATGGTGGGAGAATGAGAGCTTACTGTAGGGAATTCTCGCCGTTCTGGAACAGGCATTAATATGTTTTTTCCCTTCATCAGCCGCACAGCTCTGCAAGTGGGAGATGCAGTTAGACAGCAATGTCCCTCTGCATGAGTGGGCCACGTCCGACATACGATGTTCCACATGTTCGGAGGTGTTTCCCATGGTGTCAGCCTGTTAGAACTTCTCAGGGTTACCTCGATCAAAATTTCTTGCTACCATTTTATTCTGTTTACATTTGGCTTAATGGGGTCTTTTCATCTGCACCATACCTTCTAATTAGTTCCAGTTTTCCTCTTCTTTTAATTGTAAACAACAAACCCAGAAAGACTTTTTCTTTCACTGCTTTCCCCTGTTGTTCCATCCTTTTTAAATCTCAGGTTTGAACAAGAGGGAAAGAGTATCTTGCGTTTATCCTGCAAAATTCCCCATTATAACTGCTTTAATAGGACACTCTCCTTGTCCTGACATCTAGGAGGATCTCAGTGTACTTTACAGGACTGCTTGGATTTAATAAGAAATGTGTAACAAATATAGTCTACTCAAACTCACAATGTGCAGATAAAAGCCAGTGACCAGTATAACTGCAGACTCTACAAGAGGAGGCACCATCAACGTGCTGTTGTTTTGCAGATGGAGGGAACCAAATGTTATTTTTAGCACCTCCTCAAAGTGGCTGTTTTGATGGTCACCATCTTTTCAATGAGCCCAGCCTAAAACGTAACCCAACGTATTAAGGCAGTGAGGTAGCGTATGCAAACATGGGGAGTCGTTGGTCTTGGTTGGTTTTGCCAGTGCAGGAAGATCTGTCGGGAGACTTCGCTTGCATGCGCTTGGTGTGGAGGCATCTCTCAGGGAACTGATTTTGCAAAGGGTGGGTGTAGAGCATGTTCCAGAAACAGGCTGAAAAAGCTCAGTTTTGCCTTTAGAAAACAAGCTTTAGAAATCACTACAGCTGCTGAAATTTTAGACCCAGCTATTTAAAAAGCCACAAAACAGGGCACATCTCATTCTCTAGATATGTTCTCTCTTATATGTTTGAAGGGTATAAAGCTCTTCAAAACCATCCCAATAAAAAGCTCTGCAAAAATCCTAGTAGCAAGAACCTGCTTGCCATTCCAGCAAAGTGCCTTCTTGAAGCAAAAACTAATGGATACGTGCCCTGCTGCAGATGGGCTGCGTAATGCACCAAGTTACTCTTCAGACTGTCTATACCATTTATTCTTGGCTATAAATGTTTTACAGTCTTCACGCAATACTGTTGTTTCCATGTTATTACACTTGGTAGAAAACTGCCTTCAGGAGACATGCATGAAAAACTTGAGGGCATGACTAATGTGTACGTTTACTATAAATAACTGTATTTCTGTAAAAGCTTGCTGAGCGAGAGAGGGAATAATTGACGACACAGGTTTAATATGCAGAACGTTAATTTTTGAGCCAGGTTTTGGTATCCAGCGTGGCTGTACAATCCAGAAGAGCGATACACCTGCAAAAGAGCAAGGTTAGTTGTGCTTTTTGTTGCCAAGTGCCCTAAAACCTCTGAAGTTTCCTCAAGAGTCAGTCTAGGCTTGTAAGGTATCAGTAATGCAGTTTTTTAACTTCTATCCATCTATTTTTTATTTGCTAGATAAAACTTTCAACCACTCTGATGTACCAAAGCCATTAAAGATCTGGTATATTAATGAGAGTTGGAAAGCAGGTTTCCTTTCTGCCCATAGCATTTTATTAGCAGTATTTCTGGATATCTTTCAATGTAAGCAAGTATTCTTCATGCCCTCAAGCAATCCCATGTCACATTAATTTCTGGCGTATATAACTGTGAGGGACAGTTTTCAGCCTCTTGCAAAGTTGTTCATAGAGGGGTTGTTCCTCAACTTCGTTTTGCAAGTTGCTCCCTGCTGGAAATCTTCCCTTCCTCTGCTTCCTGCTCGTGTTCCCATCCTCTATGAGACATGGAGCTTTATTACATGGGTAAGACTCCTGCGGAAGGAGCAAGATAACTTCCCATTTGAAATGAAACTTCATGCAGTGCTATGGATACAGGTATTCTGGCTTTATATATGTCTGTGATGTTAATTTTCTTATCCTGGCTGACCTCTGGGAGTACCACGGAGGCTGAAGGAATCGGAAAACCCTGCTGTTTAGGGCAGTGTAAACCTCATATTTCAGAAGAAAGGCGTTTTGCTAGTGATCGCACCCCTCATTTTCTGTAGGGGACACCTTGAAATTTAGCAATCTATCTGCAGCAAAGAACTTTGAGATAGAAATAAACACTTTTTTGGACCTTGGCGTCGCAAAGTGTGTAGAAAGGAGAGAATTCAAATGTCTAATCTCTGTGGAGGGGTGATACAACTGTGAGAGGGAACAGGATGGCAAGGTGCAGTAGGAGTTTCCATAGAGGATTTTCTTGGTCATACTTATTTATCATTTATGTTCTTTTTGTGTAATTTCATCTGTTTACCTGCCTTAATTTCCTGTTTTCATGTCAGCTGCTCCCATGTCTACATTTCAGTTCATCTGCAGCCTTCTTGGTATTTGGTTGCTTGACAGAATTAATTGGAATTACCGTAACTAATTAGTCCAGACTTTCTAATATTGACTGGGGGGGAGAAGGAGTTGAAAACCTGATGGGGATGTTTAAAAAATTGTAGCTCTTAGATTTAGTAAATATTAATGCCCTTTGAAAACCCTTTAGTGGTGGGAGTTGCCTTTCTTGGTTTTTTTTCCCTGCTCTTT
>VZTV01027634.1:0-17517 GCA_013400875.1 Anhinga rufa
TTAATTATTGCAATAACTAATAGAGATAAAGGTCAGATTTACCTGAAGGTAAACCCTGTGTAATAACTTACGCTTAAGTTTCAATACCTCTCTCTCACAACCATCATGAAGTGGCTACCCTCTGAGATAAAATATATTATGTGGACCGTGGGCCTGGCCAGTTTAGTAATTTTCAGGTTTTGCAGACCTAAAAAAAATTGAATCAAAATGTGTTGCATATGGAATACTACCATTTATGAGGTTCTTAGATATCTTTCTCTCAAAAAGTAGAAGACAAAAAAAAAGTGCTGAAAAGAATATGCATGCTTTATAATTGAAGACAAATGAAAGAAGTAAGACACATTTTTAAAAGCTCCTTAATCCTTTCCAAAAAATGTTGAGCTTGAGTGCAGACAATAGTGTGTCCACTTCCTAGAAAGTTGTTATGAATTGCTGTATTACTGGAATCCCTTCAGCAATGTTTTATTCACTTTAATTTCAAGAAAGGAATTGTTTTTTAATACATTAGGCAGATAAATTGGAAGCAATGCTATTGTTTTAATTTATCTATTTATTGTACTGTAAGCTTAAGAGGTAAGGAACTAAGAATGTTCTAATGAGTTTCTCATAAATAAGAGCAGCCTGTCACTGTCCCATTGTGTCAGGCCCTTGCCTGCTGTCAGGGGTAAATTCTTTTCTGTCTTGTTCTACCAAAGATGGGAGAGTGAGAAGAGCTGATACCAAAGTGTCTTTACCAATCTTATATCAGCAGACCATATCTCTTTGACAATAATACAGGCAGTCCATTAGGATTACTGCTGTTTAGTTCATCTTGGTAATTGCTATGATGTACTAGATGGTAAAATTTACATTAGACATTATAAATGAGTCAAATAAGGAATACTGAGAAATATTTTAGTTTCCAGCTTAGAAGGATTTTTTTTTCCCCAGAATACTAATAGGATCCACTGAGAGATGATCCAATAAAAATTGCTCACTATTTCATGGATTTTTAATTATTCTTTAATTTGAATGAAAACATTGCTATTTTACTCTTTCAAAATTTATAAAGCCAGTATTATTCCTTTTCAATATCATGCACATCTGCTCAGTCACGTAAAGTACCTTGCAGGATCAGCAGTTATTCAACCAATCATGGTGACCTTGGCAAAGTTAAATAGTTCATACGTTCCATGGGGGTGAATGTGTCTTTGACAGCTGTCACACACATCCCCTCTGTCCACAGTTTTCAATTCTTTTTATTTGTTATGTCTTGCAAAAGATAACAGCTCTTAAAACCTGGTTTTCAAACTAAAAATCCATATGTTGACATATATACACTTACCAAACACCATACACATACACTGTTTTTTGGAGGAGTCTTTCCTTGCTGGCATCCTACTGCAGAAAAACTAACCGTCTATTGCCTTTTTCCATTGCATTTTCTAATAAAGTGTATTTACATACATTCCAAGTCCAACATTCAGAATTTATTTGTTCATCCTAGATGTGGAGAATTTCAGGACATATTTTGGTGAAAGGACAGCGGAGAATGCCTGAATTAAAGTCGCTTTGGCCATATTCCCCCCTGCAGTATCTGGGGGAGATGGACAGAATTCAGCTAGCTAGTCTGCTTGCTAGTGCAGCTGTGACAAACTGCACAAAGCTTGGTGGTATTAGGTCTCAAAAAGATCAGAGTTCAGATGAAAGGTTCAACTGAAAACTTTTTGCTCGATATTTAAAAGTGGCTTTTAAAAGGGAATTTCAAACCTGTGTGGTTTAGTGCAGGTAATACCGTAATAGGCACTAGACTTCATTTCCCTTCACCTCTAGAAATCCCAACCAACACGAGTACTTAAACACCCTATTATAAACCCCACAGAAATAATTTCTATACTTCTAAGTTACCACCTGCTGCAGCCAGCAATGGTTTTCCGGTGAAACCTGGCAGGCTTTCAGAGGCCCCCTCAGCTCATATCACCTTTCAGACACTGCTGCATTTCAGAGCTCTTGCAGACTCAGGCAGCATCAGCTCAGCTCTCCCAGTGTGGACGTGCTTGGACAACCTCTTACGCTGATATGATCTCTAACCAGTCTAGGTTTTAGCAAAAGCAACCACAGCAATTGCCTGTGGTCAAAAGCTAAGCTGAGGCCCTACTAAGGAACATTAGATACTTGAGCAAGTAATATAATATGCTGGTGAGGGCACAGGTTGCTCCCACCTGCCTTAGCTCCACCTGGGGCATTCATGAACCTACTGGTCATTCAAATTCTTACTCTTAAAGCAATATGAATACCACCCTGTGTGTGAATATCTTTTTATCTTTCACAAAGAAGTGTAGAAAATCACAGTGTAGTCTAATCTCCCAGTCTTGCAGTTCAGGACCTCATCTTTGATAATAAACATGCAACACATGATTTTCGCCCCTCTTCAAATAATATCTCAGGGACCACCTACCCTGCACCAACACCTTGGATAAATGAGATTCCTTCGTCATTTCCTTTTGCAGTCTGAGCTCCACTGGGAAAGCAGCTGAAAGAGCTTCTTGCTCTCTTGCTCCCACCCCTCCTCCACATCTATCAAACAGTCATATGGCTTCTGGTAGAAACCCAAAAGGAAATAAAGTCATATTTTTGACCAGAGCCAAAACATTGTTTTAGAATAACAGCTGTCAAAACCGGGCCAAAAAGCTTCATTTTAACTGTGCATAAAGTTTCACTCTTCAGTGTATACAGTGATTTGTAAAAGGGTCAGTGGCATTGTCTAAGACTATAAGGAAGCAGTGCTGAAAGCATTTAAAAGTTTGGGGGAAAAAAAATCCTTGTCAATCAGCTTTTCAAACATTCAACATTTTTTTCTCTTTTCAGTAGTAAAATGTGCTCAGCACAAAAGTCTTTGGGTGTACATGCAATTAAGCAGGGGGAACACTAAGGGAGCATGCTGCGCATCAGGCCTGGACTGGAAAGAAAAAAGATTTCAAGCCATGAATTTTGCTAAGGTACACTACTGAATTGTTTTTGTCAAAATACAATAAGGGTATTGTCATCTCCTCCTCCCCCTCCACAGGTACTCTAGGTTATTCTCTTCTACTTTGTTCAGAAACGTTACCAATTCACAGTGTATTAAAGGAATCATTGTTAGGTTGTGTACTCTTAATTATCTTTCCAGAGTGATTTTCCCAGCCATCACATGTGGCTGGTGTTTTTCTCCATGATGTGGTCTATATACCTCCTTCCAAAGCTCCTAGCCAAGTGGCCAGCCTTCTTCAGGGAGAGACCACAGCTGCCTGGCTCTTACTGTGGGGACGTGCAATGGAGTATGGCTGGCACAGCTGTGCTGAGTTTATTCACAGGCAAACTAGAGAAAAGGGCTTTTCTGGCTGCAAAAAGAGAGGGAGAGGGCTATCAGTTGACAGAGGTTAACATGCAGAAGAAGCTGGGACTACCTGCATGTTTTGTTGACTCGCCTGGAGTCAGTGATATTTTGTTTGTTTCCCTCCTGAAGACTGAAAGTGACTGGAAGAAGCCAGGGAATACTTTTACCCCAGCTTTGACAAGACCAACTTTTGAACCGTTGTTTTCACAGTCTACCTCTACTAGGTCTTAAAACTTATAAGAGTTTTCTATTGACCAACTTTGCTTGGACTGCATATCACACATCATATGTCTTCTCCATTGCCCAAAGCAAAGACTTCCCCTTTACAGTATCACAGTACTATACGAAGTGTCCATGAAAGATCTGCCCTTGGGAAGTTCTTGTTTATTAGCTCTTGTGGCTCATCTATACCACTGTGACTTTTCTGCAAAGGGTTTCTTTTCGATAGTAGTGTTAAGACATTTTCCGAAATTACCTCAGTCATATTGTGAAATGAACGGCATTTCCAGTGCAAATTTGTTCTAAAAAATACTTTAGCAGTGAAATTTTATTCACAAATGCAAGCCAAGAATTTACAGTGGCAACATTTTATAATGCAGACCTGCCTGTGGTTATTTTCCTTCAAATGGGACAAACTACAAGTTAATGCAGTAATTTCTAGTGCTGCAAACTCAGATCTGAGAATCTGAAAGTCAAGTTGAACTTGTGTTTTCTAATGCTTAATCATCCACTTACAGTTGAAAGAAAAAAAAAACACAGCCCAAAATACTTCATCTCTCCAACAGCAAAGTAAATGTAGTTGTCTTAAGTGGACTTCCTCAGCATGTAATTGCTCAAAATTTTGTAAACAAGCCAGTTGTTGTCATACAAAATGGAAAAGACTACAGCTCTGTTATGCTTTTTCTGCTGTGCTAAATAAAGGTTTTAACAAGACAGTAGATTTGTTTCTGTCAGCTAATAACCCTAACGATACAATTCTAAATACAGTTTTATTATATGCAATGGATGGAGCTCTTAAATTAGAAGATGCCACTTTTACAGCCAGTTTTTAAAGGCAGTGTGATGTCTTTATTTCTTTGAAAGAGACTGATTGGCTGTGGTGACTGATAAAAATACATTTTTTATATTTCTGATTTTTTATAACAGTTAAAAAAGTAAAGATTTCTCAGACCGCTTCATGCAACAAAGCCTAATATAATTAGGAAGTTATCGCAGAAGCTCTAGCTGGTCAGAAAAGTATTTTCCCTATAAAACATAGGAAAAAACCCCTTTCTTAAGTTTTCTACCCCAGTTGTCTATTAGAAATGATCTATCGCCTTTTCAAGAAAATAATATTTCAGAAGCAAAGAAAATTTTACAGATGTCTTAATATATGGTGAAAGAAAGTATGTAAAAACTTCCATCTAAATAAAAAAAAAATCACAGGCCACTTGTAGTTAAATAAAACCTGCATAAGGCATTTGGTGGATGAAATATTTTTCAAAACATCTAATTTTAAGTAAAAGTATAAGGTCTTAGTCCCTGTACATTTCTTCCATAACCACCTTTTTTTTTTTTTTTTGTCTTCACTTAAATGGACTTTGCTAACACAACCATACTGAAAAAGTGGAATAATCTTTTTGGCATGGTGAATAATTTCAACAGTCTGCTTGTAAATTGTTTGAGTGAACTGAATCCAAGTCAAATTCACAGCAAAAAACTACTGATACTGATTGTTGTGGTTTAGCCCCAGTCAGCAACCAAGCACCACACAGCCACTTGCTCACTCCCCGCTGGTGGGACAGGGGAGAGAATCGGGAAAGTAAAAGTGAGGAAACTCATGGGTTGAGATAAAGACAGTTTAATAGGTAAAGCAAAAGCCGCAAATGCAAGCAAAGCAAAACCAGGAATTCATTCACTGCTTCCCATGGGCAGGCAGGTGTTCAGCCATCTCCAGGAAAGCAGGGCTCCATCACGCGTAATGGTTACTTGGGAAGACAAGCGCCATCACTCCCAATGTCCCCCCCTTCCCTCTTCTTCCCCCAGCCTTATATGCTGAGCATGACATCACATGGTGTGGGATATCCCTTTGGCCAGTTGGGGTCAGCTGTCCCGGCTGTGTCCCCTCCCAGCTTCCCGTGCACCCGGCACAGCATGGGGAGCTGAAAAAGTCCTTGACTAGCGTAAGCGCTACTTAGCAACAACTAAAACATCTCCCCATTATCACCACTGTTTCCAGCACAAATCCAAAACATAGCCCCATACTAGCTACTATGAAGAAAATTAACTCTATCCCAGCTGAAACCAGGACACTGATACCGATACTGATAAAAGTTCGCCAATAACTTTATTGCCCAAACACTGGTTGTACAGTTAAAGTACATAGGCCATTACTAGAAATGTTCCTCTGAAAATTCAGGTGTGATTCCAACAACTGTGGCCAAACAGATAGGGAATTCAATATATCAGATCAGGATAAGGATTAGATTTCTGTCTCTAATGCAGTTACTTATTCTTTGGGGTGACACTGTCAGTGTCAAAGCCTAGGAAATAAGAAGAGTATTGTGAGAGGAAGAGGGCGTTGTGTACTCTTACTATCTGTATGTAGTGAAATACTCCCTGTCTGTCCAACTACATGTTATTTTTCACAGTACTCCTCATCTAGTTTTCTACCTTCTTTGTCAATGGTATATTTCAAAAAGAGTGTCAAAAAAGAAAAAAAGAGGAGAGGAATGAGAGGAGAGGAGACTGCATCAACATAAAAGAGGGGCATTCATTTGTGGCGGAGGGTAGAGTTAGACAGCTACGGTGAGGGGGAAAATATCTTCTTCAGATGGCTTTGTTGCCAGATAAAATCTACATGAAACTACACTTCTGAGCTCTGGTCCCACGGTGTGAAGCATTTTAGTGGCAATGCTGCCTTAAGGACTCTCTGCTCCTCAGTTTCATTTCTGTTCCATAGTGCAATAATAACTATTAAGAATAAGTTAAAGGAAAAACTCTTTTCAGCCTAGGTCATCTCACTGAATTTATGTCTGTGCTACTGAGGAGGAAGTGAAGAAGATGGCGATAGGAATCAATAGGTGAGGCAGAAGGGAAGAGGAATGGATGGGCAGTGCTTACTCAGGCGCTGTCCTTTCTGCCATGGAGTGAAAACCTGTAAGGGCGCTGCCAACAGTAATGGTATATTTGTGAGGTAAAAGACATGCTTTAAAAATAAGTTAGCTAAACTGACTTTACTTATATATCTGAAATGGTGGTGTGCATCTTACAGAAGCACAGCTTAGCACCTTTAAAATAACATTACTTGAAACATTGCAAACTCTATAAACAGCAAAAAACCACTTTCTTTCTCAAGATTCGGTGCCTTATTATAAGCAATTTTTAAAGCACCTGTAATTAATGGATACAAAACCTTGTGTAGCTTTCAGTGGTCTTGAATTTATTGTCAACTCTTTAGATTAAAGTCTACAAAGCAGACTAAGCCACTGGGAAATATTGTTAGCATTCTACCTCTGGGGTAACATAGTTCAGATGTTCATCCTCTCTGAAACAAAGGCAAATAAAAATGTGTTTCCCCGTGGTGCCCCCCATGTTTGAGAGATTTGAAACTGTTAAACTGTGGTATCAGTAGACACTATTACTCATACAATTATTGTCTCAGTGCAGTTCCTGGTAAATTTTAAATATAATTCTGTTAAATATAGTTAAGTTGACTCAATTTCATACAATCAGCAGAGGTATGGCTCATACAGAAGAAGGTGTTTGTGTTGATGTGTATTCTTTCAGTGAATAACATTTGTTTATTTCCAAACCCACATATTTATATAAAGGCTATGAACAGATGAGCTCATTACTTACAGAAACAAAACAGATTAACTGCTCTGCAAACATACCAGCAAACATTTAAAAAAATGGGATTCCTAAAGTTGCATTCCTAAATCCAAACAAGTGGCCTGGTTTCCAACAGAAGGCATTGAGTGTTGAATAGTCTTTTCTTTTCTAATCATGAGCTGAATGTATTTATTTCTGAAAGCAAGTATAAATTTTGTAGCTTGATTTTTAGCTTGTCTTTTTTAAGTGAGAACCAGGTTTTGCAATTTGCCTCAAAAGCCTCACAGAGAAGAAATTGGTCTCTACAATTGGTCTACTCTCCCAATACAAATTTTTATGTCTAGATTAATGTTAAAGGCCCTGAGCAATACAAGAAGTAGGATCTAAAAGCTTGTACCAAGAGAAAATTAAATGCAACCTCTGTGCCAGATTCCAGCATCTTGTTGTTACTCACAGTAAGCATGAATTAGAGATCTTGCTACAAATAGGAGAGTTTTGGTAGGCTTAATGCAGTTACCTGCATTCTCTATTATGTTGCAGTACACTGTAGAATTGCAGAGCTCTCTTATTAGTTGGCGTTGGCTGCCTCAGAAGTATGATGAGTAGAGAAGATAAATATTTTTTATTTACTTTTCTGTTCTATTATCAGCTGTAGGAGTGTAGTGCACAACTGTAGAATTCAGGACTTAGTTTTCCGGAACTATTTTTACATGATGGGTTTTCAACATTGAAAAAAAAATTTTTAAAAGTAACCTCTATTCCAAGTGAACAGGCTTCCTCTGTCCTTTAAGTATAATTTTAGCTAAGATACTGGTATTTCCCAAAGCAGATGGTCACAAGCAGCCATGAAATCTAGCTATTTATTGACAAATATCAAATGCCGGAGATCCCACTCCTCTTGAGTGGGTTTGTAGCCCTCAGCTAGAAGCAAGATGGGTATCAACACCATTGTGTACTAATAAAGTCTGATGTAGTCTCAGGAGACATACAAGAATTCTCTTTAATTGCTCTGGGTGATCATGTTCC
Organism: Anhinga rufa; assembly: GCA_013400875.1. Taxonomy (NCBI): domain Eukaryota; kingdom Metazoa; phylum Chordata; class Aves; order Suliformes; family Anhingidae; genus Anhinga; species Anhinga rufa. Next base: position 8,195 of record VZTV01027634.1, read on the forward strand.
CAGGAATTCAGATCAATTCAAGGGAAACAAAAAACACTGAAAAACAGGGACATGTAGAAGTAAAATATTAATGTAGTCTGATTAGGAAAACAAAACAAAATCATGCACCTTCTAAGAAAATGTTAGCATAGATCATTAACTGAACTTCACTATCTTTGAAAAAAAGACCTGTGCATTTGACCAAGGCATGTTTTGCTTTGTACATGGTGAGATGGAGAGGTCAGAAGACAGGGAGTTGGGAAGATGCGGGCAACTCTTTCCACTGACAGCAGACAGATAGCAAGGTGTGCCCTGACAGAGAAGCTTACTGATTGCTTCCTTGTCTGCTAAAAATGAATTTGTCAAACAAAATACAAGCTGTTTGAAAAGGTGATGCCAACATGATCTAAATAGAATATCAAATTCAGGAGATACAGGGAAAAAGACTCATAACCTTAGATACTTCAAGTGCTTGAGAGCTATTTTTTTTTTGGATTGCAATTGTTAAAGGAAATTCCATAGAAGAGTGCAAACTAAAGCAAGTTTCTGAAATGTTTTGTATCTTCATTCAGTTCATATAACAAGCCTGCGGGCTTCTAGTTTCCTAAAGAACTGGGGCAAATCTCACTTTAAGGGAAATTTGTTTTCTAATTCCAAGAAATAGAATAATTAAAAATATCACCTGGCTACTCAGGCCCCCTAAGACTAGACCAGACCGAATGTTGATTTTACAGCTCCAGTTTCAGGTCAGATGCCTGGGTTTGAATAGGATCATTAAAAAGCCACACAGCCCCATTTGCAGGATCTAGGAGGACTGGCTCCCAGAAGCAGCACTTCAAGGGCCACAAGGGGCAAGGCTAGTACAGCTTGATTTGGAAGCCTGGTAGGTGCACATATTCCTGGTTCATCCTTCATGCTGGCTCCATACTTCAGCATCTCTGAGGCACCCTGTCTGGGAAAATGTGCTGATGCACAAAGCCAGCACAATTCAGCATCAAGTGCAACAGTTATGGTCTCTTTCATGTGAAACCACAGCTGGCAGACAAATGCCCACATTTTCATAGTCACTCAGTGGTCAGAGTACTAATGCAAGAGGTGGGGATTCAGCTTCCTCTGGAGCCTGAAGAGGTCCACATTCATATTTCTCAGGAGGGTACACTATGGCCCAGGCGATGGCAGAGGTGAGAAAGTGGAGGTGTCCACCCTTGCTGCTGAAGGTAGGACAATGTGCAGCCAGTAATAAGAGTTGTGTCAGCCCAAGACTGAATGCATGACACTGAAGCCCCCAGTTAAGGAGGTACATTTGAAAGTGGGGGGCTTGGAATTAAGATTCTGCTCTAAACATTGCTCATGCATCTTATTCAAAGACTGCTTAATGAAAAATCCATGGGAACAGGGACCGGGGATGCAGTCTCAGGAGAGTGCCCTTTACACTAGGCAGCAGAAAAGAGGCTCCTGCTTGCTTGCTATCTCTCTCTGTATCCCCATGAATCTTACATTTCTGACTGCAGAGTGGTCCAGACATTTTATTGGTAACATCCCCTGTACGTTTCCAGTGTGATCTTAAATGAAGTTGGAAGAAAGAAGCATCACTGCCTTTTAAATCATCCTGTGAGCTTCTTGTCCTGTTATCTGGAGTCCAGCTAAGCTAATTTATTGCTACCCAAAGCTAAAGATTTTTTTTTTCCTCAGCTGAGTTTTTCTTCCAGCTGCAATCATCACATAGTACATACTCAGGAGAACAGGTTTAACTGATGCCCTGCATGTACATGGTGTCTTTCTCTGAGATGTTGTTGAAGTTGGGCTTTTATCTGTCAGTTTTCATCTATTATTTGGTAGTTAGGAGAGACACATGTAGGATTTCTTGTATAAATTATTGATTTTGTATTGGGTGAAAGTCTCATAACTGCATATGTATGCCTGAGACATTAAATAAGATCGAGCTTTGCTGCTAGCTTTCCTCAGCAGATGTGAAGTCTCATGACAGGTATATTTAAATTTTGACGCAGAACTTCAGCCAAATTGGATGCTCTTTTGTGGGGTTTTATGGTTATTATTTTATTTGTTAAATGATGAAAAAATATAATATGTTGAAGCTGGGGGCCTTTCCCAACAGCCATGGGGGAAACACCCATGAAATCTAAAATCAAAAATATTTTTGGGCCTGCAATGAATAGATATTTCATCAAGCCTATTTACAAGGAAGAATAGGAAAAGAAATCTGCTTGGTTTTATGTTTTCCCTTTCTATCCCAAACCCTTGCTACCTCCAGAGCAGTACCACTTAAGCTTCTGAGCTCAAAGAAAGTGCAGTTTCCAGTCTGAGTTTGGCAGATCTGGCATAAAATACTCTGTGTGCTACTCACTGACAGTGCTTGGGAAAGGCAGGTGAGCACTGTTAAACCAAGAAGGCAGGAATAGCTAGTAAGGCACAGAAAAGGTTGATACAACAGAGTTCTGTGATTTCCTGGCACCATGTTGCAATACTGATGAAAACAGGTTTTACACCTGAGAAGTTCTTTGAAAATGGCACTCTGCACAAAACAAGCCTATTTTCACAGACTTTGTGGGGATGTTTGAATGTCCATAGTGCTATACAAACATAGCTCTGTGTCTTCTGGCAGAGAGCTGGCTTAAGTTCAATCAATTCAGAAAGCTCCTTAATTGAGGTGTGGCCTGTCTACTTTAGCGTAGACATGCCCTAAAGGAGAATGTGCTGAAATAGAAAGATTATATTAACAATAAAAAATGCAGAAACAGAAGGCAGCTAGAGTACTTAGGTTCAGTGCTCTTCAGTCTGCCTTGACTAACCATCAGTAAAGTTGATTTAACCGTTCAAATGACAGACATCTTGAAGATCCACCATATTCCTGCACAGTACTACCATTTCATTACCTTGATGTCTGTCGTGGTTTAGCCCAGTCAGCAATCAAGCACCACGCAGCCGCTCGCTAACTCCCCCCTCAGTGGGATGGGGGAGAGAATCAGAAGAGTAAAAGTGAGGAAACTCATGGGTTGAGATAAAGACAGTTTAATAGGGAAAGAAAGCCTCGCACACAAGCAAAGCAAAACAAGGAATTCATTCACTGCTTCCCATGGGCAGGCAGGTGCTCAGCCATCTCCAGGAAAGCAGGGCTCCATCACACGTAACAGTTACTTGGGAAGACAAATGCCATCACTCCCAATGTCCCATACTTCCTTCTTCTTCCCCCAGCTTTATATACTGAGCATGACACCATATGGTGTGGGATATCCCTTTGGTCAGCTGGGGTCAGCTGTCCCGGCTGTGTCCCCTCCCAGCTTCCCGTGCACCCGGCACAGCATGGGGAGCTGAAAAAGTCCTTGACTAGTGTAAGCACTACTGAGCAACAACTAAAACATCTCCCCATTATCACCACTGTTTCAGCATAAATCCAAACCATAGCCCCATACTAACTACTACGAAGAAAATTACCTCTATCCCAGCTGAAACCAGGACAATGTCACTAACACAAATGTTTTCATGAGGTTTTCTACCATTATTTTTTTATTTATGTCTTTTGGAATGGGATGGTTCTGGTACAAGAGCTGTGTCCTGCCATAGGGCAACAAATACTAGATTATTCCTATGAAGGTTAAGAGTCTGAGTTGAGAAACGAATGAAATAACTTGTAATCTGGTGATTAAGATGATTGCTCCAGTCATAGCAGGATGAGATGTATGTCTTCATCAACCCTTCTTTGACTCTTCTTGCCCTTTCTCATTTTTTTTTCTCCATGTAAATATGTACATTGCTCATTTTCATCCCACTGAGGAATGAAAATTAATATTGAAACCTTCAAAATTTCCAGGAAATAAACATCTTGTTTTCAGCCCCCACTCTTCTTCCAATCCCAATGGAAAAGCTATACTTAATATACTTATTAATAATGACACAAATACTGGGAAAAGGCTAGAAAACTGCATTATAATTAAGCCTGAGATTTTTACATATATTTTTCTATTCTGCATATATTTTCTTCTTCTCACAAGTCATAGGGGCCTAAGATTGGTTCTAGAGAAAGGAGAGTGAAAAACTAATAGGCTGAGTGGTCAGTCCTTGAATAGAGATGTCAGGAGATATAGAAACATATATGTTTTGAACATTTTACTGGACATTGATACAACTACACATTACTTAAAGGAGAAATTTTGTGATGCTAGGGGGACTTATTTCAGTTCCACTCCCAGTATAGATTAGAAAAGACTAATACTGCTGTAAAGGTTATTTTCTTAACTGATGTCCGTGTTAAGATAGCCAAATTTCAATCCTTTTTGCTAGTATTCTGCTTACTTATAACTTTTATGCCAGATAGCAAGGAAAAAAGTGACTACTTAGATTCCAAGGGCCTCCTTGGAAAATGCTCCCTTGGCAGGCTTGCTCAGGCCAGGGGAGAAAGTTTCATGAAATTAAAGCAAAAAGCCGCACATTCACCAGAAAGGGATAACTTCTTCAGACGTACCCTGTAGATGCATGTTGAATTGTTTTGTGGCCTCTACTGCTACCAGGCTTTCCTCACATGCTCATGCAATAAACAAGTTTTGTCATGCATTAATATTTTGAATTATTAATTGCTTTGCTGCAAGTACCATGCAGTCAGTGTTCCTTTCTTACAGCCTAACCTCAGTCTGCCTCTTGAATGATACTCTAGGTCTCCAATTTTTTTTACTAACTGAAATTCATGGGGTGGAACTGTGGGAGCCATAATGGACTGTGCAATAACTCTCTGCTCTCTTTCTTAGCAGGAATACCACATAACAAGTTTTGCAGCAAAACTGGAACCTGCAGTTATTGAGAAGGCAAATCTGCTTTTATGCATCTCAGTGATTTTGAAAACCATGATCTTTCTGAGATGTATTTTATCTTTGTGTGTGTCTGCTACAACTGCAGCATTCTATTCATGTTCAAAGAAACAAATCTGACCTATTTTTTTCTCAACCTGTGACATTTTCTACAGAACACTTGGCTTGGAATAAAAGCTTTATGGTAGTTTAAGAACCAAGTTTCTTCCAAACTGAAATAGCATTATGCCTGGACCTCATCAAATTTAATATGTAGGAAATGTAGGAAAAAAAAATGCAGTGAATGATCCAGCTGTCTAACCAATTTGGGGAAAAAAGTGATAATGAGAGCTACTTCAGCACAGAAGGAAACTCCGGAGCATTAATGTATCTCTCTATGAAGGACAAAGCTTCAGTCTAGCAAGAAGATAGTCTTCTGAAACATTTTGACACACAATTAGCTAAGCAATACAAAATAATAATAGTAGCAGATGCATTAATAAACAGTAGTAGCAAATGCATTAATAAACAGTAAAAGGCTATCATATTCCCCAGGGGTTCCTTGTATTGTAGTACCTAATTACCAGTGCATGTACAATAATGATATCTCTACTTTTAACCTGTGGTTGTCCCTGAGTACTTCATCATTATTATGGACTGATCTCCTGTTTTCTTGTATGTACTGTAATCAGACATAGGGGTAGCAATTATTCTTATCAGCTGCAAGACTTGTAAAAGAGTCAGTCCTAATGCCTACGTAAAGTTCACAGCAAAGCTGGGCTTGCACATATATTACCAGGGAACACTTAGCACTCAGGGTTCTTCAAAGAAGAAAATACATTTTCTCAATGAAAGGACAAGTGAATCAACAGGCCTAAGATTAAAACTTTTACTTTAACTTTAATAACAAATAAGAAAAGAGAAAAGGAGCAACAAAATAAACAGCCATCTGAAGCACCAGAGCTCTTGAATGCGAGCATGTTGTGATTCAAAAGACCTTTTCTTTTGACTGTGTTTGGCAGAGACACTGTGGAAACATATGACCTTTTACATACTCATAGGGAGAAAGATGAGTTCCTGCAAACAAAACAAAGGCATTCTCAATTAAATTAACAGGGGAGACGGTCAATGCTGAGAAATCCCAGTCTAGAGTTTGCTCATCTGGAACAAATCTGTACATCAGATTTGTTTGATTAATAGTATTTTTTAATATACATTAAGCATATTAATATTTCTCATACTGTAGAAGACAGTGGTTTCTTTAAACAAGGTTTAGTTCTACTTTACTGCACTAAGTGAAGCAGGCCAAATGGGACTATGGGAATACCATGCAAAGTTTTCCATGAAAGTTCATCTGAATTTTTTAATGAAATCATGTTAGAGATACCTGCTATCAATTTTGTTTTAGCTGTCATTTGTGTGGCCAAATGTAACTCTGGCATAAGTCCAGTTAATTCAGAGGTGTTCCACTAGGATGGGCTGGTCTACTTTGGTTAATTTGGGGTTTATAAAAGAAGGACAAGGCAAAGGATTGACCACTCAGTGTTAACTTTCCTAAATTGGCAGTTAGGAGCAAGGTTTGTTTTGATGACAAATTATTTAGATATACTATTCCTTCTTCCTTCAGATTCAATCACTTGGCTGGTTTGGTGGATCTTAGAGATTGTTTCCCTTAGAGAGAGAAATTGCAGACTGAGCAGTTTCTTTGATGCCCTTTCATTATTCACAAGGAATATACCTAGTCTTAAGTCATTGCCAAACGTGGGCTCCAAGAAGAGCTAATTTCTGTGCTCACTGCTCTGAATCTCTTGTAGGAGAACACTGAGCCTACACTTTTTATGGCTACCTTGATCTCTGAGCACATCTACTACATGTGAGCTTTGTTTCATTCTGCTTGAATAAATATATTTTTACATCACTTCTCTCTCACACTTTAGTACACTAACCTGTGACTGAGTACCTACAAGCGTTACACCAGCCTTGAAGGAAACCTCTGGTACAATGGCCCCTGTTATTGGAGCTATTAGTTCTTGAAAACTGTGAGCTTTTTCTTAAAATCATGTTAAGTACTTGATGACAGTTTGTCATCCTACTTAGTATTTCACATGTGCAGAAACATGGAAGAACTGTATGTGTACATTTGCTGCAGTTTCATCAGTATATAACAAATGCATTTAAGGAAATTAAGTTTGTATGTCTAAAGTTGTAAAGCAAACACTCCAAAACATAGGCATTGTAAGTGATCATACAAAAGTGTTTCTCTCTTAGCTTTACACTTAGATTTTATATTCATTTAAACAAATTTCATACTGGATGGGCTTTCAAAAATATCTAAAAGAGTTAGAGAGCAAGATTCACTAGAATTCAGTGTCAAGGAACTTCCTGTAAAAAAGCTGAGTGCATCTTCAGTACAGTGGTGTATTACTAGTCCATGCTTTTTTAGCTGTCAGATGGAATTAAGTATAAGGACAAGTGACAGTCTGCCCATCCATTCAACTTTTAAATTCCCAGGAATCCTATGATTTATTTAACTGACCATAAAAGTATAGGAGTTATTAGACTACAAAAGACAAGAACAAGGCAGCCTGTCTCTTACTTGCAAGGCAAGACTCAGTGCTTCAAAGAAAACCACTATAAAACATTTATCCAAATGTATAATATAATGAAGTAAATCTGTTCCTTCATCTTCCTTTCAGGCAAAAAGTTTAGGCCCTGGGATACATATAATGCCTTCACCTGTGTAAAGTCCTTAAAAAAAAATCACCAAGATCTAAAACTGTGATTCATGCTTAGAAAGGTTTTCCAGACTTTGTTTTAAGATCCAACTTCTCCCTCTGTCCCACATATCTGGGAGAGGAAATCACATGCTCTGATTTTACTTTCCCTGCACAAAAGAGTGGAGAAGGGCCAAAACTGAGGTTCTTTCATAGACATTCTTATTTGAACCAATTTGGATTTTCCATCAGAACACTGGAATTCTGTGGTTAGTTTTGAAGTTTACTTATTTCAGTTGCTCTCCCCTAGCTGTTAGCTCCCCAATAGCTTGCTGAGGATCTGAAACCATAGCTGACAAACCATCTTTGTCTCTTGCTCCTACACACATGCACGCATACACACACATGAGCATGTCTTGGAAACCAAGTGCATTATTTGCAGTGTGCCAAAAAGATTTGGGATTCGGTGAGTTCCAGCATCCTTTTTTTCATACCTGATCTTGGCGTGCTTAAAACCCTGGAAAGTCACAATTTACTTTCCACATAGCCGTCCTGGACGGCTGAGAAGCTGAGCCATACAACAGGATATCCAGCTATTGAACACTGCTGTCACAGGTGGCCAGCAGCGCAGCTGCAAAGAGCTTCCTGCCAGGAGGGCAGAGTGGGTCCACAGGAAGAAATGTTCCTTTCCTCTTCCAATCTGTTTTCAACTATAAAGGAAGGCCCAGGCTCACACTCCTACAGCAGATCTGCCTATGCAGCATTTTTCAGCTGGAGGAAAATCTCAGCTAACATTTCTAACAATAACTGCCCAAAGTGGAGCAGACCATTTAGAGAGCTTCAAACAGCGGGGAGCCCTACCTTTAAGGCAGAGCTGCCCTTGAGAAACATTTCAGCTTGATTGTATTACTCTGTGCATAATTGTATCATCACTTTATAGCTCATTTAAGAGCAGTCAATGATGTGCAAAAAAAGGAGAACGGAAGGAGCGGCTACCTTTCTCTTGAGATACCACAAGTAGGCAACTCATATGTTTCCTCTTTTGTCCTGCAATCAGCCATAAAAACACTTACGAGAGCAAAATTGCTTCCAACCAATTGTGGATTTTTACTGTGAAGAAGGAAGGAGGCAGGTGACTTTTATCTGTGAATTTTACAAGCTGACTTTTCAAATCATTAACACTAAAATCTTGGTTAGGTAAAGGCAATGAAAAAGAAAGAGGGTGTTTGTTCAGAGCACTGTTAACAGAAAACATGTGAAAGTTCACATAGGGAACCCAAGCTTATTTCCAGGAAGCTCTTGCGCTAAAGAAACACCAAGAATGGAGACTGGGAACGGGGGCAGGTTGAGAGAAAACAGGGTTCTGAATACTGTTATAGTGGACTAAAACTTGTATTGAGACTGAAGTATATTAAGCAGTTGAACAAAGAGGTTTTTCTCTGAGCAGATAAGCTGAACATTTTCAACGGATATGCACGTGGCTCATCCATTTAAAATGAAGTGCAATTGTAAATGTCATTAGGATTGGTGCCTTCATGCCAGTATGAAAGGCCAGCGAGACCACAGGATAATGTAGACTGAAGCCAGCGGGTTTCCTAACCCTGATCCTGCAAGCTCATGTGCTGCTGAAGGCAGCACCACATACCTTTATCTCTAAGTTGTTCTGTAGTTTTCTGTACTAATAAATGGCTACTCTGTTTTAACATTAAAACTCAATTTTTAGGCTGTGGATTTTGGGGCTCTTAAAACTATACTGCAAAAATTTTTGTTCTCTTAGATACAAAATGTGAATTATCCACAGGATAGATACAGGCTGGACCAATGGATTGAG